>JBBPBX010042836.1:5009-28213 GCA_038048925.1 Garcialebias charrua | reverse complement strand
CGCCATGGCGACAGCCTACACTACACAACAATACATGAAAGATTTGAATGTACACCTCAGAAACACTTTTGCTTTCGCCCAGAAAAACCTGGAAAAATCCGCTGAAGGACGCAAGGCGTACTACGACCAGAAGGCCTCTCATAATGAACTCCAAGTGGGAGACAGAGTCTGGTACTATACGTTCGCCCCAGCAACCGGGAAAGGAGGGTCCGAGACCGGAACTCTCGCCCGCAAACTAATGCCCAGGTGGACTGGACCTCATCTGATAACAGACAAAGTGTCCTCAGTCGTCTACGAAATCAAAATCAGCAAAGGCCGCAAAGAGCCAATTGCTAAATGGGTACATCGAAATCAGATCAAACCTTACAAGGCGTTCAATGACTCCACAAAAGACAAAGATCTCACAAACTCACCGACTTCATGGGATAATAAGGTCGTCCAAACACAAGTTAGTAAATAAACTAATCAGGTTTAAACTACCATATTTTCCACCCTATAAGTCGCATTGTCCAATTTGAACTTAGAAACGCTAAGCCTAAAACCCACAACAAAAAACTAACCTTAACAACCGTTTAAATCCACGAGATTTAATTTGACCTCGGTCATAAAGTTGAGACCTGTTTTTCTTGTGTGTTGCACTTTGGAATCTGACGACAAGAGTGTGTCGAAGCAGTGAAACGTTGTTTCCTTGTTGTTTAGTCATTACTGTTGTCATTAGTTGAGATATTGTTTGGTTCTGAACACTCCCAGCCAAAAAGGTTTTGTATTAACATTGGTTAATGAATGATATGGATTTAACTATGCCAACATGCAGTTCGTTTTGTTAAATCTCAATCGTCGAAGAGTCAATGTAGTTTAAAGCTACTCAAGGTACCATAAACTACACTGGTCTCACAATTTCTAAATTGAACCGATTCGATCGTTTCTATTCTAGATTATCTATTCATTTTGATGAGTCTCGCCATAGACTTCAAAATTTATTAGGAGTACCAAATCCTACGTCGTTCGTCTAAAAGACAACAGACATTTAGACCAAACTATATTTCATTTTTCTATTTTAGTTTAACCTAAACTAAGTACCGGTAATGAATGGAGGAATAGTTTGGAAGAAGAGGCCTTCGTTACAGAAGCCCTACAAAATTTTATAGGTATATATATACGTCAGCACAGTTAAATTACAACACAACAGACATAAATACGGGATGTTAACATATTTAGTCTGAGGGCTCTTTAGCTTAAATATAGTTTCCAGCTTAGAAATGGAGATAAGGAAAGATTTAAGAAGAATTGGGAGGTTAAGAGAGGAAGTTTATCTTGCATTTATAAAACCAGATGACACTCTTCCATACGCGTCCAGCTAAGATATCATCACACCTCCAGTAAGCAAACAGCTGCTCCTTTACCTTAAGACGTCCGCCTCAGTTCTGGTAAAGAGCTGTGGTCAGCCTTGGACTGACGAGTCGTCGGTCCCGCAAGTCCAAGGGTCCGTGTACATTCAGGCAGTTCGTTTTTTCATTTGAAACAAAAAATGAAATAACAAAAAAAACACTTGTTTTTTTGTTTTTCGTTTATTGAACCAAAACAAAAAAATGGATTACAATCCGTTATCCGATTTCCGATTTTGTGCACAAAACGAAAATGGAAAAAACGGATAACGACGGGTCAGTTTCGATTTTGTAATTTCTTTTATTGACAGCGGATATGACCCGGAAGTTCTCTCTGCCCCGCAAATGTGACGTGTCGAAGCATTTGTGTGCACATTTAAGAGTGTAGAATTCATTTGAGCATATTTACACAGAACAAACTTTGTATTGTTTAAAAAAACTCTTAACGTTGCAGGAAAAACCGGTATACTACGGAGCCCCCCAGGGGACGTGGGGAAAAAAAAATCTTGCGTGCCCACGCAAAACTATTGCGACACTGCTGTTCATTGTTAGTTTTAGCAGGTCGCTTTCGTAAATGAGCCCATGAGGTTCAAAATATTTACCTGACTAAATAAAGGTTGAATGAGGTAACGCAAAACCTTTTGCTATGAACGGCGGTTCCTTTAAAAGGAATGTGGACCTTCTGCAATAAGCATGTCACGATAGCTCAACTGGTAACGCATCGGTTCGCCACTCCAAACCTCACAGGTTTGACTCCCACTTGGGGCAGCGTTTTTTTTTTAGATTATTTATTCATTCCAGATTAAAAAAACACAAGAAAACTATTTACAAAACAACAATAAAAACTTTCAATTATATAATCATTCCTCTTTCTTATTTTGCTTAATGGTTTTTAACTCATCCCTGAAATTCTGACACTGAATCACAAGTTCAGATGGACAGACAGAGCGCAGGCTGCCGCGTCGGCTCGAACAGCTGATTCCACGGAGCTTGAACGTGAAATATACAACGGAAAATTACTTTTATCACTGCAGCACACACTGGACATCCTTATATTTAAGGCTGATTTCAAAATTCAGTTAAATTGAGTGTACTGTCTGCTCCATTCTCGTAATGTTGAGCCATTTTAAACAACAATGCTGCAGATAATACATGTTTTTATTGTGCTGGTGAAGATTCTCAGTCGTTTGTTTTTATTGTGTTTATTCTGTGACACAGTTCACACTTGAACTTGTGATTCAGTGTCAGAATTTCAGGGATGAGTTAAAAACCATTAAGCAAAATAAGAAAGAGGAATGATTATTTAATTGAAAGTTTTTATTGTTGTTTTGTAAATAGTTTTCTTGTGTTTTTTTAATCTGGAATGAATAATCTAAAAAAAAAAAACGCTGCCCCAAGTGGGAGTCAAACCTGTGAGGTTTGGAGTGGCGAACCGATGCGTTACCAGTTGAGCTATCGTGACATGCTTATTGCAGAAGGTCCACATTCATTTTAAAGGAACCGCCGTTCATAGCAAAAGGTTTTGCGTTACCTCATTCAACCTTTATTTAGTCAGGTAAATCTTTTGAACCTCATGGGCTCATTTACGAAAGCGACCTGCTAAAACTAAAGAACAATGAACAGCAGTGTCGCAATAGTTTTGCGTGGGCACGCAAGATTTTTTTTCCCCACGTCCCCTGGGGGGCTCCGTAGTATACCGGTTTTTCCTGCAACGTTAAGAGTTTTTTTAAACAATACAAAGTTTGTTCTGTGTAAATATGCTCAAATGAATTCTACACTCTTAAATGTGCACACAAATGCTTCGACACGTCACATTTGCGGGGCAGAGAGAACTTCCGGGTCATATCCGCTGTCAATAAAAGAAATTACAAAATCGAAACTGACCCGTCGTTATCCGTTTTTTCCATTTTCGTTTTGTGCACAAAATCGGAAATCGGATAACGGATTGTAATCCATTTTTTGGTTTTGGTTCAATAAACGAAAAATGAAAAAACAAGTGTTTTTTTTTTTCATTTTTTGTTTCAAATGAAAAAACGAACTGCCTGAATGTACACGGACCTCCAAGCTGGACTCCACACGTGTTTACCTTGTCAGTGTCGGTGATACTTGCTTTCGTCGGCAGAAGCCGTGGCAGTCTTGGTTTTTTGGCTCAAGATAACTTATTCCAGAAAGGGATTTAATTCAAAGTTCTGAGCTTGTACGCTCGGTTCAAGTGGACTCATAACAAACATGTTATCAGCCTTTACTGAAGACGAAGGTCGTTAGCTCTTGACCAAACGTACCCCCAAGTAACAGAGAACGTTAAACTAACGTTCTGGTATGGTTCTTACATGGTTCTGTTAGATCACAACGTTCTTAGAACGTTCTTTGAAGGTTTTGACTAACGTTTGAACAAACCTAGATATAACGTTCTAACCTAACGTTCTTAGAACGTTCAACAAACGTTCCCTTTGCCATCTGCCAGTTTCTTTACACAAAGTATTTTCACACTGGTTTATCCCAAGTAACAGAGAACGTTAAACTAACGTTCTGGTATGGTTCTTACATGGTTCTGTTAGATCACAACGTTCTTAGAACGTTCTTTGAAGGTTTTGACTAACGTTTGAACAAACCTAGATATAACGTTCTAACCTAACGTTCTTAGAACGTTCTTTGAAGGTTTTGACTAACGTTTGAACAAACCTAGATATAACGTTCTAACCTAACGTTCTTAGAACGTTCAACAAACGTTCCCTTTGCCATCTGCCAGTTTCTACACAAAGTATTTTCACACTGGTTTATTTTTCTGTTTTAAACGTTTTGTCAGTTTTTTGAAACAGCTCGAGCTGTTTTTTTATATTGTGTATATATATATATATATATATATATATATATATATATATATATATATATATATATATATTGTTATTATTATTATTGAGCATGCATCAGGGTATTATTATTATCATCATTATTATTATCATTATTCAATTTTATTCTGCGTTACTCCAGGCGTACGTGAAACGTGAAGTACTGCTTTCTGCCCTTTTTCTATTTGTGGTCTTCATGCGTTATGATTGGATTGGGGGTAGAACGTGATCATGTACGTCCCAACCAATCAACGCCACTCTTGCTTATCAGGTTGCATGTGAACTTTGTCCTAACCAATCAACGCCACCAGGGCCGGCCCAAGCCTCTTTGGGGCCCTAAGCGAAATTTGGATGGGGGCCCTCTGTTTCTACTAATAATGTGAATTACTGCAATCAACGGTCAGATGGTTTTTATCATTCTCCCACCTGATAAAACGTATTGCAACTCTGACAGTCCTTTTTAATGTATATATGTACAGTAATTTATTGCAGGGGTGCCAAACATTTTAATTTTGGACCACATCAAGTTCATGAATGTCCTCAGAAGGCCAGACATGACATAATATATTGATAAAACTGCCTATGAATAAACTGGTAAAAATTGTTTATTTTAGTCACATAAATTATCATGCTCAACAGTCCACAACATATTGCCAACTCAAGGATAGCTAGTAAGCTGTTAATATATCAACATAGCCTGATGTAAAACATTTGGCCAGCAAATGATATGTATTGTGAAGTTTTAATTATTGCTATTAAGCATTAGCAAAAACGCTGTTTTGAGCCCAAAAAAAAGTAGTGCCAATCAACTCACATAAAATTAAAACTCAGTTATTAACAAGTACAAACACGGTAGTCCAGACTGTTCAATGTTGCTAGCTCTATTTATCCATTAGCAGCTGCACAAATATTTTTTTGATAAAAGAGATGTAGGGGAGACCGGGTATGGTTGTAACATGGGGAGAGTTGTAACACCACCAGTTCCACCAATCAGGGATAAGATAGGAGTCACATGATCATTTCAGTGTTTACCCGCTTCCCCCCCAATCCCATATTGTGATTGTCAAGGCTGGAAACAGGCACATGCAGATACTAAGGAGAAAAAACAGATTTTGAGGTAAGAAAGTAAACTTTTTGACCATGACTATATTTTGTTTAGTACTTATACTGTTGCAGATAAAACCATATGACTTACATTAGATGAAAGTGTAATTTCTCAGGCAAAATGTGATGCATTTTCCCGTGCTAACTTCAAACCACTATGCTACTACAGCTAGCTAAACATGGCTGACAGGGTTGGGGTGGGTTGTAACACATATTTAGGCCTATATGGCATTACTGTATATGACATTATATATTATATATATTGATTCTTTAGTTTGTAGCAGGTCACTGTAAATGAGTCCACGAGACTCAATGAGATTTACCTGACTAAATACTGTAAAGGTTGAATGAAAATTATATTTAGGCATTATAATCCTACATGTTAAGGAAGTTTGTTCTAGTAGAATAATTTACAGACATGCACACACACAAACAGTATATTTGAGTTATGGTCAGTCACAGAGAGAGAGACATTGTTCTTGTATTGTTCTTTTAATTCAGTAACCTCTTTTTGAAGCATATCACATGGTGTGGCCTCTGTTTTTGCTTCTTTTGTCTAATTGTTACAACTTACCCCAGCAGGTGTTACAACCTACCCCGGTAGCGGGATAGGTTGTAACAAACACCATGTATTTGACATGAACTCATGAGGTCTGTGATATTCTTGCAAAGGTTTGAATTGGTGCCATTTGTAGTAAACAAATGTGGGTACAGTATTTTGTATAAAAGTTTGAAAACTCAGCTCAAAAATTCTGTGAGTTAAAGGTGCTGGAGCAAAAAGTGTTACAACCAATACCCGGTCTCCCCTACTTTGTACAAACATACCTTTATCTTGCAGTTTTTTCTCTTCTTCATCATCTTTTTTCCTCTTCCTTTTTCAGCCCCTGAAGGATATATGCCCTTTTTTGCGACATTATCTAGCGTTAGTTACGTGTCAGGTGCTTAATTAGCTTGGATGCGGACTTCACATTGCGACAAGGAGCGCTGAGAAACCTGTGAAACGCGCTCTACTGGGGCCCCACTGAGGGGGGTTCCCAACCACTGGTCATTTCTTTCTTTCCATAGAGTGATTTCTACATATTCAAATATACATATACACACAAATATATGATATATATGTTATATATATCATTATGAAAATAAAAATCTGAACTTTATGATGAAGTTGTGTGTAATAGAATAATATAATAAAAAATTTTAAAAAAAACCACAAAACTTAGCTCCTCTTTGGGGGGCCCCTTGTGTGACCCTGGGGCCCCAAGCGGCTGCTTAAGGCTGAGTTAAGCTTGATTTATACTTGACGCGTCGCGCCGTGCGCGAGGGGCGCGCGCCAGAAGTGACGCGATATCGCAGTCCCCGCCCCCTGCGCGTTGGCCCCGCGCGACGTCTTGGCGCGTGTCGCGCACCTCCGAATTTTTGAAACTCTGCAAGCCTAGTGCGCGCGCCGCGTGCGCCGCACCGTTGACTTTTGCCGTTGACGCCGTGGACTGGGCTCAAAGAACAGCACTTTGGCATGCGCCGCCGTGCGTCAACCATAAACAAAGCGGCGAAACTATAAACGCACGGAGCCGCACGGCTCGGTGCGCGCGTGGCGCGCGCGCTCCAGCTTGCGGACCAAAGCGAAAGTATAACTCAGCCTTAAACGCACGGAGCCGCACGGCTCGGTGCGCGCGCGGCGCGCGCGCTCCAACTTGCGGACCAAAGCGAAAGTATAACTCAGCCTTTATGCCTTGGGCCGGCGCTGAACGCCACTCTTGTTTATCGAGGGAAGTAGCATGTGATCATATCCAACCAATCAACGCCTCTTGCGCTTCGTTTAAATGTAGCTATTTCCTGTTCATCTGCTGGGACAAGAAGCTGTTGTTGTGTCGGACTCAGCGCTCGTAAAACTTGCTTTTTATTAGACGTCGACTGGTCTGACTCTGGACGACGACTGGACATTCAGTTGGAAGTTGAAGGTAATCGGTTCTGTTTTGTTTATTTGCTAGATGTTTTAGCTCTGTTCACTTGAATGAACAAAACCTGCTGTTGCTAAAAGCTAAGCTAACAACGAGCTAAAACGGGTGTTTATGCTGCTGAGGCAGATAATTTGAGGCAAGTAAAACACTGCAGGTTAGGTTATTCTAGCGTTTAAATAAGCCATATAATGTATGCTACGAGTTATTTTTTTTTTTTTGGCTTAGTTCCTGGATGGTTTTTCAAAGAGACAAGGCCCCGCATCCTCTCGATGTTTGCGTCGCATGTCTGTTAACACACATGCGCTCACTAGCCAGCAGAACAATAACCGCAGCCAGGCTGAAATACTAATTTACTTTAAATACGTATTTCAGCAACATACTGTTTTTGTAGCTGCTTAAACAAGAGGCTGAAGGAAGACCTCGTGAATGAGATATATCTCATTCACACAGTCTTGAGAGGTCTTGAGAGTCAATTACTTTCTGACAGTTTCATTAAAGATTTACTGGTACATGAGATATTTTACTAACAGACACACAGGCAGGCTAATATGAGTGCCAGACTTTGGTGGGGGTGGTGCTACATAGTTCATAGTAACACAGCAGAGGTGTTTGTCCCTTGTTGATGTGAATCTTTAGGATTGAATCCTCTTTATTTGTCTCCAAGTTGATGGAAGCATCAATGTCATCAGCATGAAAAATCTGTCAAGCACAAAGAAAGGTAGGCCTATCAGATTGTGATCACATAACTGGTTTGAAAGTGGCTGATAGGTAGTTATTTTAGATTTCTTGTAAACCTGTCTTAAAATGTAAGGGGTTCTGGACTTTGCAGGGGTCTGAAACCTGCGGCTCTGGAGCCACATGTGGCTCTTTGGTCCCTCAGCAGTGGCTCTTCCAAGCTTTGATCAAAAATAACTTTAAACTGAATTTTATTTGTTCTTATAACAACAAAAAGGGCTAGTTTTAGCAGTTTTTCCTGTCTTTTCCTTTGCAAATGTGTGAATACTAGAACTAATAGAAGGAGTAAAACATAAGTTAACTTTATTTATTCAAAGTAGGATATTTAATTTTTCCACAATTAAAATAATTTACCTAGACCTGCATAGTTCATTATTTTATTTTTTAATTGGGAAAGATCACATTATTTTTCCTTCTTTATGATAATCTGGTCTTTTTTAGTCTTAAAATGTAAAAATATCAACAAATCATTAGACATTTTCAGCTTTACAATGGCCAGAAAACTACCGGTCAGAAAATTGTCCTCTCACAAACTTAAAGTGGTCTGTGGTGATGTTTAATCATTATTTGGTTAACAAGATCCATGTGTTTTGCAGGTGCCTGTTGTGCCGGATGTAGAAGTCCCAAGGCGAAAGGTGAAGTCTCTACGGACTACCAGCTCAGCCTTGCTGGTTGGAGATCTTGCCGTGCTCGTCTACGGGAGAGAGTTATTGGCCAATTGAAGTTTGACTGGGAGGCAATCGGGGGCTCATAAAGATGTGGAGTCAAAGCCTTTGGCCAACACAAAGCTTGATACTTGGTGAGTGTATATAATGTAGGACAAAACTCTGCTCTCTCCTCACCATCCTACTACCTCCTGCAGCTCTTCTTCATCAATCACCTGTACATCAACACATTGTGCCTAACAGTGAGTTGAACTTGTTTTCTGTCTGTGTTTTCTGTTTTTATTGCAGGTCATGACCCTGCTTTAACTTCACATGTTCATGTTTGTGTCTCTTTCAACAGACAAAACCTGTTGCACCTGACGTCATGGGCAGACCTGTGTCCTCTGCTTTCTCCTCACCATCCTACTACCTCCTGCAACTCCTCTCCATCATCACGTGTGCGTCAACACCTTGTGCCTAACAGTGAGCTGAACTTGTTTTCTGTCTGTGTTTTCTGTTTTTATTGCAGTTCATGACCATATCTGTCAAGTCTCCCGTTTTGGCCGGGAAACTACCGTATTTTACCCCTCTTTCCCGTCGTTATCCCGAATTATTATTTTCCCGGAAATCTCCCGTATTATAATATTATTAAAAAAAAAAAAAAAAAACATTCCGGTGCCTCTGTCACTAGCCTCGCGAGAACTGCCACCTGCAGTCGCCTCGGTGGCAGTTCTCGCGATGTTTGTGCTGGCGCGGTCGAGAACCCGGAAAAACACAGAGATGGATGTAACGAGAAGTAACGAGAGAGGACGCGTCCCTGCCAAAAAAGTTAAGACTTCGTGTAAATATGTTGAAAAATGGGACAGAGAATTTACTTTCCTAAAGTTTATTACGCGTTTTTTAAGATTTGTAACCCCGACTTTAGTGTCTCTCTCTCATGGGGAAAGGAACGATGTCCGTCAGCATGAAAAATCCGTCAAGCACAAAGGTAGGCATATCAGATTGTGATCACATAACTGGTTTGAAAGAGGCTGATAGGTAGTTATTTTAGATTTCTTGTAAACCTGTCTTAAAATGTAAGGGGTTCTGGACTTTGGTTGGGCTAGTGCAGGGGTCTGCAACCTGCGGCTCTGGAGCCACATGCAGCTCTTTGGTCCCTCTGCAGTGGCTCTTCCAAGCTTTGATCAAAACTAACTTTAAACTGAATTCTATTTGTTCTTATAACAACAAAAAGGGCTAGTTTTAGCAGTTTTTCCTGTCATTTCCTTTGCAAATGTGTGAATACTAGAACAAATAGGAGTAAAACATAAGTTAACTTTATTTATTCGAAGTAGGATATTTAATTTTTCCACAATTAAAATAATTTACCTAGACCTGCATAGTTCATTATTTTATTTTTTAATTGGGAAAGATCACATTATTTTTCCTTCTTTATGATAATCTGGTCTTTTTTAGTCTTAAAATGTAAAAATATCAACAAATCATTAGATATTTTCAGCTTTACAATGGCCAGAAAACTACAGGTCAGAAAATTGTCCTTTAACAAACTTAAAGTGGTCTGTGGGCCACCAGTTGAGAATCCCAGTTGTAGCAGGTATTGTGGCTCCGGAAACGTTTAATTTAGTGAACAAAGGGGCAGAAATGGCTCTTTTGATCATAAAGGTTGCAGATCCCTGGGCTAGTGGGGGGTGATTCTTTTTTTGGGGCAACATTCATGTCCGCATGTTTCTCTTACCCTGATTTTTTTCTAAAATGTGCCAAATATTTACAACAAAGTATTTTAATTATACACTTAGATGTTTGCCATCATTCAAATATAAATGAAATGCATTTAAAATATTATTTTGTACTTTACACACCTTTTTGGTGACATAGATGGTCAATTTTATTGTGTCCGCAGTGCAGTGTAAAATATTTCCTCAATAAGTTTAAACAATAAAATTAAATTAAAAAAGAAATTTCTTCAATAATTTGATTGACTGGACTAAACCTTATTTTATTATGAAACTGAATCTGTTGAAACTATTTTTTTTATTTGATATTTTCTTGATATTATACATGTCCCAGTAGTAACTTTCCACCCTGTTAGAATGTTTCCTTTTTGCCCTCAAAAGACTACAATTCCATAAAAGCCATTTACAAGAAGAAGACATCAATTGGTTTTGGAGGGAATTCAACCATGGAAAACAAGTTAAGCTTCATCTGTCACTCTCTCCTTACTTTTTTTAATCTTAAATATATTAAACCTGTATGAGTCAACCTTAAAGTTCCACCCTGTTAAGATAAATTGTGGGAAATGTTTATTTGGTAGAATTTAAAAAACAACATATTAGATTTAGTCATTAAAGGTTTGCTATTCTGTTGAAGGTTAGCTAGCTAAATGTTGACCACATAAAGAGCTACAGCTAGATTAGCTAAAAAAATTCCACCCTGTTATGTTCCACCCTGTTAGGTTTATGAACCAAACAAGGTGTAACAAGGACCTAACAGGGTGGAAATTCAGGTAAAACGTAATCACATATACATGTAATTATTACTTTACCTGTAATTATTATTTTATCCAGCCCTGAGCTTGACCATTATTAATTTCTTATTGCTAAACATGTCAGTGATGTAACAAAATATTTAAAACTTAAAATATTACTCTTTTTATTTTCAAAAGTCCTGAAGCCAAAATGTTGCCGCAAAAAAAGAATCACCGGATGGCTCTGCGTACCCGGCAGAAAATTTCCCTTATTTTTAAATCCAAAACTTGACAGGTATGGTCATGACCCTGCTTTAACTTCACATGTTCATGTTTGTGTCTCTTTCAACAGACAAAACCTGTTGCACCTGACGTCATGGGCAGACCTGTGTCCTCTGCTTTCTCCTCACCATCCTACTACCTCCTGCAGCTCCTCTCCATCATCACGTGTGCGTCAACACCTTGTGCCTAACAGTGAGTTGAACTTGTTTTCTGTCTGTGTTTTCTGTTTTTATTGCAGGTCATGACCCTGCTTTAACTTCACATGTTCATGTTTGTGTCTCTTTCAACAGACAAAACCTGTTGCACCTGACGTCATGGGCAGACCTGTGTCCTCTGCTTTCTCCTCACCATCCTACTACCTCCTGCAGCTCCTCTCCATCATCACGTGTGCGTCAACACCTTGTGCCTAACAGTGAGTTGAACTTGTTTTCTGTCTGTGTTTTCTGTTTTTATTGCAGGTCATGACCCTGCTTTAACTTCACATGTTCATGTTTGTGTCTCTTTCAACAGACAAAACCTGTTGCACCTGACGTCATGGGCAGACCTGTGTCCTCTGCTTTCTCCTCACCATCCTACTACCTCCTGCAGCTCCTCTCCATCATCACGTGTGCGTCAACACCTTGTGCCTAACAGTGAGTTGAACTTGTTTTCTGTCGGTGTTTTCTGTTTTTATTGCAGGTCATGACCCTGCTTTAACTTCACATGTTCATGTTTGTGTCTCTTTCAACAGACAAAACCTGTTGCACCTGACGTCATGGGCAGACCTGTGTCCTCTACTTTCTCCTCACCATCCTACTACCTCATGCAGCTCCTCTCCATCATCACGTGTGCGTCAACACCTTGTGCCTAACAGTGAGTTGAACTTGTTTTTTGTCTGTATCTTCTGTTTTTATTGCAGGTCATGACCTTGCTTTAACTTCACATGTTCATGTGTCTCTTTCAACAGACAAAACCTGTTGCACTTGACGTCATGGGCAGACCGGTGTCCTCTGCTTTCTCCTCACCATCCTACTACCTCCTGTAGCTCCTCGCCATCATCACCTGTACATCAACACCTTGTGCCTAACCCTGTCATGTATCCACATCAATGACTGCTGCCAAAACAGGAAAACACACCTGACCTGATGGACAGACCTGCTCTCATCAAGACCACACACCTACCTGAACTCACATCTGGACTCCCATGTACCCATCATTCATGGTTGAATCATTGCTCAATGGCTAAGCAGTTCCATCTGATCCATGTTTGAACATGAGAACCACCTAATAAGCCTGTCTACCTCCACTTCAATCAAAGTAAGGGAATTTTCTTTTCTATGCTGTTTTTGTGCTGCTTCTAGCTTTTTAAAGTTCCTGGACTGTACACTGGCCATACATAATGGTTGCAACATGTTTCTGATTGATGTCAATTGCTCCTGATGATGTGATTTGATAATGATAGTTGAAAACTGTTTCTGATGGATATCAATTGCTCCTGATGGTTGAGAAATGTTTATGATGGATCTGCTTTGCTAATGATGGTTGAGAACTGTTTCTGAAACAACACTGAAGTTGTTTATATGTGAACACATGTTGGATCACCAGATTTCTCGCTCCATGTTTTAAAAGGAGGATTAGCTGAAAGTATTTTGTTAGATCACCAGATTTCACGCTCCATGTTTTAAAAAGGAGGATTATCTGAATGTATTTATGTCGGATCACCAGATTACTCGCCCCTTGTTTTTGAAAGAGGGTTAGTTTTACTAGAACTTCATACTGAATATGTGACCCATCACATCATCAAACAGGGGTTAAAGTCAAATTTGGTCAAAATGACCTACAAGCAAACATATATATTACTGACTTTTAGAAATACATTTTCTTACTTAGATCATCCTGACAAATTCATCGTATTGTCTTAATAATCAGGAAAATGGTTTGATATTTGGTGTGAAGATTTTATTTCATATATTTAATTTAAACCTTAGATCATCCTGACAAATTCATTGTATTGTCTTAATAATCAGGAAAATGGTTTGATATTTGGTGTGAAGATTTTATTTCAGATATTTAATTTAAACCATTTGATAAGTTATTCATTCATCTTATTTACTATCTAAATTTACGCAAACCACTTTGAAAAATAAACCTATTTGATGTGATGGGTCACAAATTTATTATTCAGCTTCTTTTGTTAGATTTGATTTAAGAATTGTGGACATTTTTAATAAAACTTGAAAGGTTTCATTTGTGCAATGGAGATTTATTTAGCCAACTTAAATTTCTCATTACAATGACAGTATTGTACAGGTACTTGTATTTGAAAGCTAGAAATCATGGCAAAACACATATTTAATTTGATTTATGTTCAAGCTGGACTTTTAAGTTTAAAGAAAGGGACAATGTAGTTTGGAATAGTTCACATTTTTGGTTTGGAAAAAATAAACATTTGAGTTTTCTTTCTTATAACACAAGTGTACTTTTCTTTGTTTGCAATTGTTCTCTCTGGGAGGTTAAAACATTGTTCAGTAGATGAATAAAAAACTTTGAATCTATTTTGATTGTTCATAATTTGCACTAAATGTATGAATCCATAAAATAATAATAATAATAAAATTTATGGAATGTTCTAGGAAAGTTCTAGCAGAACGTTCTCACCTAACGTTCTGAGAACCACAAGAAAACTCCACACCAGAACGTTCTCAGAACGTTAGGAGGGAACGTTCCCGTAACCTAAAAAGAACGTTCTCAGAACGTTCTTCTGTTACTTGGGCCCCAGCTTGAAGAGAAAGTTCACATCCCTCTTCCTCTCAGGAACTAACAGGAACTGTTTCAGGAAAACTTAGACCCTTTGTAGAAGATCTGAGATGAGAGGAGTTGTCATTTTTCGATTGGTCCAACAGAACCAGTCGAGGAGTTCACTTGTTGTTATCAAGATTCAAGGTGAAATCAGAGCAGAGAGAAATTGTTTAGGAAAGACAGAGCGTGCTGGAGCCATTCTCATAAAAACAACAGATTAACTGTCTTCTGCCTTTCTAAACAAAACGGCCGGGCCTCTGTGACCCGAGACTTCAACTTTAACACAGCAGGAGTGACACAGTAATACTCCATATTAAAAGAATAACAGCATATAACATATATCATGAAAATGACAAAAGTTATTCTTTTGATCACATCAGCCTAAAATCAAAGATAGAAATAGTCTCTTTTGGTGACTATGTTCTCAGATTACAACTAATGGAATAATTTGTAGTAAATGTCTTGCTTTACTGAGAGGTCAGTAAAGGTCATCTCTGGAACAGTTCAGAAATACACAGGTGTATCAAAGTGGACACGGTCATGCCCACTACATAGCCCAGCCACAAAGAAGGATGCAGGTTTTCTTCAGTTGGCTTTTTGTCCACAAAATACCGCTTATCACAGGAACATTCCCTTTTTGTTTTCGGAGCATGTTCAACACAAAATTGTTGCAGCCACAAATTCAGCTTTGTCTAATTATTCGTACAGCCACGAACAGCGCAACAGGTATCCGAGGTCCGTAGGGAAATCTTCGTGAAAATAAAATGGTTTTTACTACTACAGGTATAAAATAGCCCGAAATAACTGAAAACAGATCTAACTTCAACGATGCGTACACAGAGCCATGTCTCTGTGCGTACAGATTCCGGTGTGAAACGGAAGTCAGTCCCATAATCGTTTCTACAATGACCCTCCCAGGAATAAGGTGGATAAGCCAGACACAGGAGTGAAAAACAAGAACACTTTTTATTATTAGTTGCTGGATGGAGCTGCCATCGCCCCACCCCTGCCTCTCCCCATAATAAAAAACCAGAAAACAGGCGAGGTTCACTCTTTCTGGAGATGTGGATGAAACTGTGGACCAGCATCCAGAATTAAGTAGCCACAGTCTGAAGGTTCAGTTGAACATGCTCCATGCCAAGTATGCTTGCAAGTCCAGTGATGAAGTGGTCACATTACTCAGAGAGATGACTACAGAAGTCAGAGGTTTGTTTGAGCAAGTGGAAATGCTTGTTAGATTGCTTTTGGTGTATCCAGTGTCTTCAGCTGAGGTAGTTTTAGTGCTCTCAGGAGGCTAAAGACACATGGCTCAGATCAACAATGACTCAAGAAAGCTTAATAATGTTGCCGTGTGCCATGTCCACCAGACAAAATTAGACAAATTAGACAATGATCAAATATGTCAGCAGTTTGTGTCAGAGTGACAGAAGAAGGCAGGTGTTTGGCACCTTTAAATGAGTCTGTGCAGGGACTTTTTTCAAAGTTTAGGTTTATAATTTTCATGTCAAAATCTCAGATGGAAGGCTGGTACTTGCCAAGGAATTATAATAAAATAGTTAGGTTCCTCGACTTTCAGTATGACATGGACAAATGTATGCAAATTAAGGATCAGTGTTAGATTCTAATTTATAAAATGGTAAAATTTATTAGTTTGGCATTTATTGAATCCAGCTCTTATGGGCTCAGGGAACTCTTGTACCAACAAAAACATGTTGTTGTGGACTATAGTTTCAGCCATTTAAAGGTCCACTGACATCATCTTACAAATCTGCATGAAATAATAGAAGATATACTGTATATATTTTATCATTCCACTATGTTCGTTTTTGCAAACAAAATGATAAATTAATGAAAATTCCTTCCAAACTGAGTCTAAAATTAAAAACCACTTTTCTCTCTGAAAATTCCGACTAAGCGAATGCAACATTTGTGACGTAGGAAGGAGAACGTCTTTGGAACGCCCCATATAAATATTCATGGCGAACAGGAAATAAAACAACAAAATTATCAATCTAAGTTAAGATTTGAGCCATTTGTCTTTAGTTTTGGAAGCAGGAAGTTAGATGAGCAGAAACAGCAGGTTCTAATTTAGGTCTGCACCCGTATTTATTTGACTCTTACCTGTTCAGGAAACAGGGAGCTCAGTCTGAGGGGAGGCAGCTTTATTTATTCCATTTTTGACGAAGGTCTTACATCTTTTGGGAAAGTGAAAAGGCTCACTTGTTCACTGATATTAGAACACCCAAATGCGACACACCTAACCGGCATTTTTTGAGTTTTACAAAAAAAAAGGCGATCTGGATGAGAATGAATATGCGTTAATGGCAGACGCAGACTGAAGGTCCTGCTTCCTACGTCACAAATGTTACATTCGCTTGTAGTCGGAATTTTCAGTGAGAAAAGCAGTTTTTAATTTTAGACTCAGTTTGGAAGGAATTTTCATTATTTTATCATTTTGTTTGCAAAAACGAACATAGTTGAATGATAAAATATATATATCTTCTATCAAAAAAGGCGTTCAATACAGGATCAACTGGACTTTATTTGTTGCAGAAAAAGTTTCGACTTCTGTCCAGAAGTCTTTTTCAATTCTGAATGAATGGAAGCTGTGAGAACGAGAAGTTTTATACAGGCTGACAAGCCACGCACCAACATATGAAATTGGAAACTGAAATAACACCACAAAATACCTAACATGCCCATTCTATTTAAATTGACAAAACAACACATCACAGCTTAACAGAAGGGGGTTTGTAACACATACATGTAAATTGAAAGATCACACCTTAACAGTAGGAGGTTCCCTTGAGGTCTCTGGTAGAAGACACAAAACTGTATGTAAATTGACAAAAAACACCTCCCAACCAACAACAGAGGCTACTCAGAGAACTTTGTTAGTCTAATTTACAGACAAGACATCCCTGCTCCCATCCGGTGTAAAACGTTTCGGAATCAAATCCAAAACTGAGTTATAAGTCTTAGAAAGTTGAAATCTCAGACCTCCTCCTCTGTTAAGAGAAGGTTTTTCTCTCTTAACATATACAGCTTCCTTCACCCCCCTCTCAAACCATCTGTGCTCTCGGTCCAATTTGTGTGTCATCCTGTGGGGAAAAAAAACAGTTTTTTGTGTGTCACCTGAGTTTGGAGATGTGTTCACGAGCCTCGGAGAAGAGGCAACCAGCATGTCTGAATAAAAAACACTGTTTTCAGTAACAGAATCTTTATTATTATCAACCAACACACTGTTGAAAGCATCCCCTGCACACAGTCATTTCTTTAGCTGGTCTCTCCTTGTGCTCTGGTGCTGGCCGGCCCATGGAGGTTGATGGCGGCCCCTTCCCCTGATGCTCCCGGTTCTCTGGGAGTATGGAGACGGGTGTTGAACTCTCCCTTCTCACTGAAATCACAGAATCACAGAATTTTAATCAATTTTAGACGCCTGCAGCAAAGTACCGTAGTTGAAATTTGTCGACTTTACAAGAGACTAAGAAAGGTTTCTAAAGATGGGCGAAACATAGAACGGGGTCAAACGTATGAGAGGTGACAGCTGCAGTTACAAATATCTAAAGCGTAGAAGCAGAAAAGCTATTTTTTTTAAACAGATGTGAAGCAGATCTCTTCCTGCAGTTGAACATTTTACATAAACGTGTACATCTGACAGCGGCGCCTCCACTTACCTTTTTGATAGCGTCGAGACTTTAGGTCTGCCCGGCGACTGTGCAGTTTTTTCCGTTTTCACTGAGAAGACAATTGTTTTTATTTTACCGATTTTATAAATACCAAGATTACTTAAAGATAATTACACTCCTCTGAGCTTTGTTTGGATGCTAAAGATGACGGAAACGACAGCTCTGACCTGTTGCAAGACATTTACAAATACAGAAACACCTTCCCAACTGTGAGCTCCCAAAGAGTTTGTTACAAGACATTCATTAATTTTTTTAAAGGGTGGCAAAATAATGAAATGTTTCTGCTCAACCTGAACTTTAAACAGTAACACAATTGATACTTCATTATACAACGACATTTTACAACATAAACAAACACTAACGTGTTTGTTTTGATAACTCTGACCTCGACTCAATGTAAAGTAAAAAGCTACACTGAAGCAAACGTCTGATTAATGAGAATTAATGTGAAATAAAATGTAAAAACACTCAAACCTATCTTCTTCTCACTGGGCCGAGTGCTGCTGTGAGAAAACACTTTGTCAGATACCAAATACCTTTCACTGTGGCCCAAATCCCCTTTCATACAAATCTAAAACTTTGATTTTCAGTGTCGATTACATGATGCAACCGCTTGCTATACCGGCACCCCGTCTTTTCCCGTTGCTGCGATCCGTGTGGGACCACAGAGCTTCTTCCACACAGCTGATCTGTATGAAACAGGTCTGCAAGAATTTGTGCAGTAAATCATCGTTTTCTGTCGTGACTGTTATCAAAATCTTCTTTGGGATTTTTAAAAAATACAGTATTTTAATTCTTCAGGGGGTCTCCACAGGGAGTCATCCTCCTCCATCTCACTCTGTCCTCACTCCATGTCCCCTCTAACTATAGCAAAATGCAGATTTATAAAAATATGTGCCCGCTTTTGATGGGAGTGATCGTTTGATTGACATATTCGTCATCTGTAAGTACAAATATGTGTCTCGTTACACTTGCTTTCTACACATTTAATTAAATCCACATGTTCAAACTCTAAAGCAGTGGTCCCCAACCTTTATTGAGCCACACCAGTTTGATGTCAGACAATATTGTCACGGACCGGGGGTGGGGGGGGGATTGGCCTCCCCAACAGAATTTTGAATAAAGCATTATGGTGTAGTTTACAAACATTTAAAACTTTTTTTTTTACTTCAAATACTCTGACTGCACGACAAACAGCTTCATGAGCTGAGATCGTCGTCTGTTTTATCAGTCTGGTGAAAGTTCAGAGTACTCCTGCAGTGATTCACACATCAGATTGTTCAACAGCAGCGGGCAGCTTTGGATGAAAAACATTATGAGGCTTCAGAGACTATGATCTGAAAATAGAGCTTGTTATAGTTTCCGGTCATCAGGCTCCTCTCTTGTGGAACCAAATTCCAGTTTCTGTCCATGAGGCTGACACATTGGCCCCGTTTACACTGCAGGCAAATCTGACCCAAATCTGATTTTTTTTGCCCCATCTGACCCATATCTGATTTTTTAATGACAGTCTGAACGCACCAAATCCGATGTTTTCAAATGTGACCCAGGCCGTTTCAGTATGTGGTTTTAAATCAGATATATATCTGATGTTTTCAAAGCGACTGCAGTCTGAACGCTCATGTGATTTACATCTGACTTTTTCAGAACACGTGCGGCTCATTTAATTGAGCCTGCGCGTGTTTGTACAGACACAAAGGAGACACGCAGCTCAGAGCGGGGTGGGGGCTAGCGGGGGGAGACCAGCTCTCTGTAGCTAGAGCGGGGTGGGGGCTAGCGGGGGGGACAGCTCTCTGTACTTGCAGCGACGCACACACCACTCGCTTGCTTTCTTCTCAGTTTTTGCCTTTCATTTTTGGATGTTTAGCTCTCCCCGATTGGAGAACAACTTCAAAATTACGAACACACACTGAAAACTGTTGCGCGCGTCCATGTTTACTTCCTCAAAGTGCCAGGACAAAAACAAGCGACCAGCCCCATGAAAACAAGCCCAAACAAGCAACTCGCAGCCTGCATGTCACGTCACGCAGGCTGAGACATGAGCCGCAGCGCGGATCCAAAAGAGAAATGGAGCAGAACACAGCTGAAGCTCAATTTTTAATATTTCATCACATCTACAGCTGCACTGTTTTCTTCTGCGCATGCGGGTCACTTCTGCAACGTAGAGCGTTCACACTGGAGTCATGCCAGGTCTGATGCAGGTCGCATTTAAAATGTAGTGTGAACGTTCACACCAAAAGATCCGATTTTTTTAAAAATCGGAATTGAGCATTAAGACCTGCAGTGTGAACGTAGCCATTGTCCAGTTTGAAGACTGAGACTTTCCTTTTTGATAAATCCTATAGTTAGGGTTGGATTGTTATGCTGCTACAGTATTTAGACGACAGTAGTGGAGGACAAACTGAACTCATTTCCTCACTCTGCTGCTGTTTTGTTCTTCTGTTTGTATTTATAATTATTTCCATCTTCAGTTGTTTTTTGTCTTTCCTCCAATAAAGTACACCTGGACCCAGTCATTCTGTGTTTCTTTTGCCCCTTTCATAAGACGGTTCAGTCCAGGTTTGATGCGTGTTCAGTCCTCCAACGAGCATTCAGAAGAAAAAAAACGCGCCTTGGCGAGTTAAGTTGACTCGCCTCTGATCCGCCCCTGACCCGTGAGCAAAGGTAGTGTTAAACCCGCATCTGTCGACTTGTGAAAGGTCTCTGGGCTGCTGCGGCTTCGAACTGATTTGAATAATGACGTACTCTCCCACGTACTATCCCGGCGCACACGGTCGCGCTGTATTTAAATGTGTTAACAACAACATGACATTTGTATTTTGCTCGCGCATCACTCGCTATTCTTCGCCGAATCTCTTTCTTTTTTTATTGATCATCACGGAAATGTCTAATTGGGGTGATGCAGAGACCTGTGTACTCCTGTCTCTGCGCGCAGAGGAGGAAATTAATAAGGGACTTACCGGTACAGTGAAGGATGGCCCTTCTGGAGCGAATTGCTGTACTGATGCGAGAGCAAAAAAAAATAATAATAAAAAAATTATAATAATAAATTTTTTTTAAAAAGCATTCGGAGAAGCACAACGATATTCGCTAGCGTCGCCATGTTTGTTTACATACACCTCTGCGGTCCCACGTTAAACACGCAGGCACCACGTCCTCTGAGCTGCAGATTTTCACCACGCCTCTTTTCAACACGCGCTGCAAATCGTTTTGTGAATGCTCCATTCAGGCCGGGTCGTGGCCGGATTCAACTTTGTTTTATGAATGACCCGATGGGTATTAAAGCCGGACTGGTCTGTGCGGGAACTGCGCGGCTCTGACTTATGAAAGGGGCTTTTGTTTCTCCTTCCTGTCCTCTCACATCCAGCCAGTCGAAGAAGATGGCCGCTCGTCCTGAGCCTGGTTCTGCTGGAGGTTTCTTCTTGTTAAAAGGAGTTTTTAGTTTCCACTGTTGCCTTTGTGCTTGCTCAGGATGGGAGACTGTGACAAAGTGAAGATTCAACACAATCTGATGCTTCCTCAGACAGATTTACTAATCGGCTTTTATAATGTATGTGAATGTTTCTGTTCAGAGCCCTGAGATAACTTCTGTTGTGATGGTGCTTTATAAATAAACTGAATTGAAAACAAGCTTTACTGCAAAGACGAGTAACTACATGAGAAAGGAAAATATTAGGATCAGTTTCAAATGTACTCACCCGTCTTTTGGTTCATTTTCATGTCTTTGACCTGCAGCAACAAAAAGATTAGTTCTAAATTAAATCAATTAATCAAAGCAGCAACCATTAATGGTGAAATATTAGGTACAAAAAGTAACGTTTTTACTACGGTAATTATTTTATGCACGTACAAAAAGAAAAAGAATGAACAATAAAAATATAAACAGATATTTTTTTCCATTTAAATCCCAATTTAAGGAGTGAAAAACAGCCAAACCAAACATAATAAGTAAAATTATCCACATAAAAGTTTAAAATAAAAGATAAATTCAACTACAGTTGCACCTTGAAGCACTTTGAGATTTTCATTAATGAAAAGTGCGTTATAAATTGAATTCATTATTATTATTATTATTACAGTATTCTTTCTACAGACAATGTTCACTGTTGAATTCTTTCTGTGATATTCTCTAATTTTATTTTTACATTTGATTGTCCTTTTTACCTTTAAAATAATCTGGAACAGCACTTTTGATTACAACCCAATTTTTTTAACCTTTTCAAATAAATTTTCAGTATTTGTTGCCTATTCTTTATTTTAATGATCTTAAGGTTAGTATAGACCTTCGAAACACCACCTCCCTTTCTCTGTTCAAGACAGCCCTGAAAACACATCTCTTTAGACTAGCTTATCATTAACTTTACTAAATGTATTTTTATTATTTTGCATTTTATAATCTTTATGTATTTTATATTTCAATTTGTCGCTGAAAATGTTTGACCTGTATTACACTGTACAGTTTTGGTTTGTTAAGTGTCATTGGGTGTCCTGAAAGGCGCTTTTAAATAAAATGATTATTATTAATTTATTATAGTATAAAGTTGATCAGCTAAAAACTACGGTAGGTAATATACACAAAATAAAAAAGCTCTGAACATTCAAAGTAGGCCCGTCACAATAACAAATTTTGCTGGGCGATTAATTGTCTCTGAAATTATTGTGATAAACGATAATATTGTTTGAAATTTGACAATAATTAGTTATTGTCAAATTTAAAAAGAAATGTTGGTCAGTTTAAAAAAGGCGTTCAATACAGAATCAACTGGACTTTATTTGTTGCAGAAAATGTTTCAACTTCTGTCCAGAAGTCTTTTTCAATTCTGAATGAAAGGAAGCTGTGAGACCGAGAAGTTTTATACAGGCTGACAAGCCACGCACCAACATATGAAATTGGAAACTGAAATAACCCCACACCATACCTGAGATAACATGCCTATTCTATTTAAATTGACAAAACAACACATCGCAGCTTAACAGAAGGGGGTTTGTAACACATACATGTAATTTGAAAGATCACACCTTAACAGTAGGGGGTTCCCTTGAGGTCTCTGGTATAAGACACAAAACTAAAACTTGTCAGCCTGTATAAAACTTCTCGGTCTCACAGCTTCCTTTCATTCAGAATTGAAAAAGACTTCTGGACAGAAGTCGAAACGTTTTCTGCAACAAATAAAGTCCAGTTGATTCTGTATTGAACGCCTTTTTTGATTTTATCATGTCCTGGACGACTGAGAATCTTCACCAGCATGTTGGTCAGTTTGTTTTGAGTGTGGAACCTTTTTAGCTCGTAGGTTAGCTTCTCAGCTTTGAAAGATA
>JBBPBX010042835.1:0-12379 GCA_038048925.1 Garcialebias charrua | reverse complement strand
CAGCTACGGAGCCAGCATAAGAGCCTGTAAATAAGTTTTTTTTTTCGTTTTTACTGATAGATAATTAGTTATTAGCGGTACTGCATTTTAAATAAAAATAGCACAAATCCACTTATGAATTATAAAAGTTAGTAACTCCGCTGTAACGCTGATAAAAATGTTTAGGTACGCTATAAGCGGATTAGCGCATTAGCGGTCCATAGCGGTTTGATGCCCACCTTTGGTTTTAGGGGTGTTTGGTGTTTCAGTGTTGGTGTAAATTTTCATACTTTTATACTATTATGAAAAACTCAGGACAGTGTTACACTTTTACTATTTTATGCTTATGTTTATTAAACGTTTTAGTGTTTAGTGTTTAGATGGTTACTGTTGCACCGAGGGACTGAGAGAAACGCAATTTCGGTCCTGTGTATGTCCTGTACATATTGCAGTTCTGACAATAAAGTTGACTTTGACTTTTGACTTTTCCACAGTTCTTCCTTGGCCTCGTTTTACCCTGCTCAGGCGGGTTCTGTGTTCTTTTCCACAGTTCGTCCTTGGCCTCGTTTTACCCTGCTCAGGCCGGTTCTGTGTTCTTTTCCACAGTTCTTCCTTGGCCTCGTTTTACCCTGCTCAGGCCGGTTCCGTGTTCTTTTCCACGGTTCTTCCTTGGCCTCGTTTTACCCTGCTCAGGCCGGTTCCATGTTCTTTTCCACAGTTCTTCCTTGGCCTCGCTTTACCCTGCTCAGGCCGGTTCCGTGTTCTTTTCCACAGTTCATCCTTGGCCTCGTTTTACCCTGCTCAGGCCGGTTCCGTGTTCTTTTCCACAGGGCCTTCTTCGTGGAACCGGCCTGTTTTTTCAGTACCTGTCTCTAGCCGTTTTCGCATTGGCCAGCCCTCAATGGCCCGGAGCTCCCCTGGGTGTCTCTGGGCCACCCGCGTTCATTACGCATTTGCCGCAAAGCCGCCTTGAAGTGGGTGGGCAGTTCTCTGGAAGTGGGTGGGGTGCTCTCTTCACGTGGGTGGAGTGTTCGTGTTTTAAGAGAGGAGACTCGGCAAAAAAAAAATTGTTAGCTGGATATATATATATTAGTGTTTCTGCGTTTAATTTTTGTTAATAACTGATCACAAATCAGCTTATGTTACAACGTAAATAACACGAAGCGCACACCCATTTCCGCCTTTCAGCGCGACCTGAATGTCATTAAACAGCATTAAACAATAACTAATATTGTCTAACTGTTGCGCGCAGCCAGGGTTTTAAAATATAACGAATAATCTCTAACTTTTACGTGCAGCTAAAATGTCAGGAGGAGTGATTGCTATATGGGCAAGTTAGACACCTGAAAAATCAGTCTGTTCGGATAGCTCAACGAGTTAATGCGTTATCGTTTTGACCGGGAGAAGTGGGTTCGCTTCCAGCCTGGGACAAAGTTATTTTACTTTTTTTTTCTTTTTATTCACATTTTCTTTTAAATAAAAAGGAGTTTGCAAACAAACTCCTTTTTATTTAAAAGAAAATGTGAATAAAGAGAAAAAAAAAGTAAAATAACTTTGTCCCAGGCTGGAAGCGAACCCACTTCTCCCGGTCAAAACGTTAACGCATTTACTCGTTGTGCTATCCGAACAGACTGATTTTTCAGGTGTCTAACTTGCCCATATAGCAATCACTCCTCCTGACATTTTAGCTGCACGTAAAAGTTAGAGATTATTCGTTATATTTTAAAACCCTGGCTGCGCGCAACAGTTAGACAATATTAGTTATTGTTTAATGCTGTTTAATGACATTCAGGTCGCGCTGAAAGGCGGAAATGGGTGTGCGCTTCGTGTTATTTACGTTGTAACATAAGCTGATTTGTGATCAGTTATTAACAAAAATTTAACTCAGAAACACTAATTCAGCTAACAATTGTTTTAGGGGTTTCTCGTTTCTGTAGTTAAATTTGAATGAAATTCAACCCTCGCGCTGAGGTTGTTTGAATGAGTCCCGCCCCTGCTGCAAACAACGAATCAAATGAGAGCTGAAACTAGCCCTGTCGGGCTCGGCCCGATAAGAACCACGGTGAAGATGGTTCCAGAACAAGGGTGGATCCCGGGCGGAAAAGGTAAATGCGAAGACGCCGAACCCGGGTTAGAAGCTGGGAGAGCCGGGGAGGGCCGGCCAATGCGTAAGCGGCTTCTGTAACTCCATTGAGGCCAAGCAGGACCGTAAAACGTCAGCGCACTGTCGGACACTGATTGGTCAGGGGGCGGAGTCACAAGTCAGAGGGCGGAGTTTTAGAAACTTCCACCGCAACCTGATCCACCATTTTCTTTTTAAACTGCCATTAGGAATGCGCAATATAAACGGTACACGGTAGAAACGATAGCCATTTAGCCAACGATAGAGATCTGTATTCTACTGGCTAACCACAGTAATGCTGTGTCTGATCAGAGTTGTCAGATTTAATCGTTACTTTTTTGTGTTGAAAACTGTGCGTAAATAGTGTGAAAGTCTTTTCTTCAAGAGCTAAGTAACAAAACTACAAGCTAACTATGTCCGGCTTGCTGTAGTGTTGCCGTATTTGGACGCATGCGCAAAATGCTGTGTTCCGTCAAAAGTTTTTTTTTTTCCCGTTGAAAGTTAAAGTACCGGTAAGTGTTGGTCAGGTTTAGAGAAACCTGTTCTCTGATCTGTGAAAAAAACTGTTGTGTGATTTTACTATGAGACCCTCTGGTCAAAGCCACAGAGGAAACTGGTCACCATGTCAGCTCTCCTTAAAGTGGAAGAAGACGCCCACTGGAGGGTTGAGGGTGAAGTGTTTCAGTGTAAAATGCTGCTCTGGTGCTGATCATTTCTTAAGTGAGAATACTGGAATAAGCGTTCACAACATATCAAAAAGGCGTTCAATACAGAAACACAACATATTCACAACATATGTATTTTGTTTAAAACATATGGCTAAAACTACATTTGATATATTTTGCAGTGTTTTGCACTACAAAAAAGAAGCCTAATACTTGATTTGTTAATTATTTAAAAACTCTCTGGACCTAGTAGTGGAATTTTCTTAATTGAGATTATTTTGTGGTTTAGCAGTTTTCAAACTAATTGATGACAAAAGGACACCCTATGGTTTTTTTTCATTCCTATTGCAAGTTTTATACCAAAAACATATTGTGATATATATCGTTATCACCACCTCTCACAATACATATCGGGATGTAAATTTTATGCCATATCGCACATCCCTACCTGCCATTAGAAACAACTCAAATCTGGAGGAGCGTATTTTGGAGTATTTTGAAGGTATAAAACAATAATTTCACAACCGTGGTCAAATGCTGCAGTTCAGTCGTTTTTGTGTTTGCCGGTCGACAAAAAAGTTCAGAGCGAGCTAGATGGAACGACACATGACAAGAAGGTTTTTAAAGAGGCGTTGGTGCATTGATAATAATGATCCGCCCACTAATGGGGCACTAATGGGCACTATGGAAAATTAAGCGATCCGACCTGTACCGGTCCAATATAAAGGCCCCTGCATAGCTCTGCGTACGGCCGTACGCCGCTGTACGCAGAGGTACAAGCGTATCCCCGCAGGGCATGTACGCGCCAAACTCAAATTTTATGACCGCGTACGCAAACGCGTTGTCGCACAATAAACTGCCCGGCGCCGGACCGTTTTGTATGTTTCTTCATCCCTGATCTGGCCTTTTCTTTTGCTTTTTTGCCAAAAGTCAAGTGATCGCTTCGTCCTCCGTTGACTCCATGACTGAAATGTTAAGAAATGAACAAATTTGTCACGAGCAAATTAAACTCGGGTCCAGCGTTGCTGCGGGAGGTTCTGCAGATTTCCTGGTGTGCTGGTCTGATATGTGGGCTGAAGGACCAGCACTCCCTGTTTTTATTTTATTTTTTAGAACTTTTTAACAACATATAAACACAGAACACAGCACAGCTGCAGCTGCCAGCTCGCACCTTTTTTCCCCACCCGACCTGTCAATCACTTCAGTAGGTGTGTCAGCAAATGACCAATCATTCATTCAACCTTAATTTAGACAGATAAGTCACATTGAGCCTCGAAGACTCCTTTACAAGTGAGACTCAGCTACCTCAATTTGTCCCGTAGGTAAACGCTCTGCGCTGCAGCTGCTCAAATGACGTCAAGAATTTGGTGCGAAAACGCGAGAATGAACGCGAGAACGAACGCAGAGCTGAGCGGGTGAACTGCCTGCGTACAGTACATGCGTACGGACACGTGTATGGACATACGCAGAGCTATGGGGGAGCCTTAAGAGCCGAGCAGGACCTATGGAAATGAGGCTAACGTGTACATCTTAAAAGTATTATGAGTTCCGGTGTTTTGAATTGTGACCATGTACGATTGGCTGAGTTACCTCGTGATGTCATAGACTAGCAGTGCTCCTGCTGCTCCTCTGTAGTAAGACCTGGTAATGGACCGGAACGACTCCTGGCCAGCCTGTTGGGATACAAAACAGAAGAGACTGAGACATGCAGATGGGACGTTATTTCTGAGCAGATCAACTGTGGTTCCACCAACTAAGTCTTTATCTGCAAATCCTCATGTATGCTTCAGTCCTGTGTCCAGTTCCAGGTTTTCAGTCACTGAGAAGAGGACAAAGCTGGATACAACAGAGTTCTCTCTTTCACACTCGTCTATCCATCACATATGCCTTTTTTCTCTTTGCTACCATGTATAACCTCCCAGTTTCTCAATTTATTCTAAACAAAGGTCAAATTAGCTGCAGTGTTGCAGTATGCAAATTAGACATGTAGCATTTATGTCATACTTGACAGTCCATCCAGCTCAGCAGGTCACCTTGTACCATCACTTCTCCCCTTCCATTATTACCCCCTCATTGTCTCACCTTTCCTTTGTCTTCCTTCCATCACTCATCTTTTCATTCCAGTGTTGTTTTCGTTGACGAAATTCTGACGTAAATTTTTCGTCAACGCCCCTTTTTTTCATGACAATAACGAGACAGTAACTAAATAATCATTGCTCTTTAATGATTAAAACGTGACGAAATTTGTGTGAGTTTTCGTTGACTAGACGAGACTGAACGAAAATGTTAGTCGGTGGTCGTCAATAATTTATATTTCATCTGCTCATAATTATATTGTGTCGGAAAGTCAGCTGTTTGGTCACGCCCACCACCGCAGTGTTGATGCAGCTGCAGCACGGCCACGCGTTGCGCGCTCAGCCGCTCACATGTGACTTCCTTTTCAAACTGGACCATGGAAGATGCTGCAGCATGTTTTACACGAAGGGGCTCGGTCGGTGTCCAGCCGGCCGCCAGCTCAGAAAAGATTTATGGACTTATTTTGTATTTAACCCAACTGTGAGAGAAGAGAAGAACCGAATGTATGTATTTTTTTTTATAATCCTGTCCTTGTTTGAAGCTGTTTGGGTTATAGAAATGTCGCTGCTGTGTGGCGTGGGTCAGGTTCTGTTTCTGGTTCTGTTTGGAGTGGACTCACTGCTGCTGACTTGCCACAGAATAGCGCATTCACGTTTGACCTCCGCGTCAACTTTTTGCCTAATAAGCTAATTTATAACAACTGCGAGTAAGTGCTGTTGTGTAGTTATTGCATTTGAAGCTGTCAGAAACTATTTCTGCTCCTGGTTTGTGGATCTGCTGTGGACCGAACGGTTCCGAGAGAGTCCGTCGTTGTTTTCGACAGTTGAATCGCTGTGTTGCTGAGCGTTGAGCTTGGTGTACCTGTAGAATGTGATTTGCTATATTTCAGAATTTTACTGCTCTGTTTATAAGCGTTTTTATGTGTTGAAAAGTCCGGAAACTTTTGCTAACTGATAGCTTCTTTCTTTTCAAAATGGCCGTGGCGTTTGTTTATGTATTGTGATTGGTTGTCGGGGCTGTGTAGAGACACTGTGATAGGTCAGAGGGAAAGAACTACAACTCCCATGACTACTTGAGTTAAGAACTCAGCCGTGACTCCTTACACACTCACAAGAGAAAAAGCCATTCTTTTTCTTCAGAGAGTAAATAAATGAAGTTATTTCAGCGTTGGTCACATCCAGGTACAAAACTCATCCAAAAAGTGGATTTTTATCGTGTTGTTCAGTAACCATCGTGATTAAAATAAAAACTATCTCTCCCTTCGAGATGATGACTGGTCGACAAAACACCTGACTTGATTTAGAATAACTGCATAAAGTATTGTCAGATAAATTCTATAATCTTCAGTGACAAACTCAGTGCTCCATTTATAATAATAATAATAATGAATTCAATTTATAACGCACTTTTCATTAATGAAAATCTCAAAGTGCTACAAGGTGCAACAGAATTAAATGTCAATAAAACAAATAATAAAACAGTTAAAATCATTATTATTATTTTGATTTGGATTATGAATTGTGCAATAGAATAACGAGCTAAAAATAAAAAAAATAGACTTTCTGAACTATAATACAGATACAATTCCCTTCTTTTTCATTTATTCATTATTTTTTTTTACCCAGTGTCATTTTTTTTTTGGCCTTGACAACCCAAATATTGTGGACTTGAACTTTTTTTATCGGCTGTCATGCCTGCAAAAGTGAAAATAATATTGTGCCTATGTGTTGCCTGTTTGTTCAACATACTTTAAAGAGGAACTAAACCCAAAATTAACTTTTTTTAGCTGACTAATATGTTTTTTTTTTTTTAAAAGACTAAAACTGGACTTAAATTTTTTAAGTTTTTGTCGATTTAAACTGAACTAAAACCATTAAATATAGAAATGACTAAAACAGACTAAAACTAAGAAGTATTTTAGTCTAAAAGACTATGACTAAAACTAATATCAAAATGGCTGTCAAAAACAACACTGCCCTCTTCCAGTATTGTTTTATTCTTTTTAGCCGGCTCACCAGTTCCAACATTTGTTTGTACTTTGTTTTTGTTTGGGACACGGGGAACCTGAGCTAGCTCCCTTTATGTGAATAGAGCCTGCTAGGGATGAGGGAGACAATTCAACTCACTCCTTCATATTCAAAAACTGTGTTAGGATAGTCTAAGTGCTTGGTAACTGTACAGTACTGTACATTTAATTTATTTAAAAAAAAATATATATATATACACATGTATATATATATATTTTTTATGAGATGCGTGACATAAGTCGAAAACGTCATAAGTCGAGGACTACCTGTATATGAAAGAATACATAAAATGAAAGGTGGCAGAAAGAAGAAGAAATCTGACCCGAACCAGTGACCTCCAGGACCCGATAAGGATAAAGCGGGTAAAGATGATGGATAGATGGCTTTTGTTGAAAAGATTTACCAAACAAATCTTTTAAACAAAATCCATCCATACACATTTGAAACATGGATGAATGCAATATGATTTTGAAGTCTATTTTATTTTGAGTTAAATGTTTATGCAATACAGTAGGCTGAAATCTTTGTTTACGTTTGTATTTTGAATTATTTGTGATGGACTGGAGACATGTCCAGGGTGTCCCCTGCCTCTCGCACAGTGACTGCTGGATATAGACACCAGTGACCTCCGGGACCCGATTAAAGCTGCTGCATTCTATTCATATACCCATCTGCTGTATTTATACTGTATTATTTGACATTATTAATGTTTGCTACAAGCATACATTATTGTTTTAAATAAATGTTTTATTTGTTTACATTATTGTTTAATCTTTTCATGATTTCAATTGAAAATTGTTTCTGAATCGAAAATCGATTCAGAATCGAAAATCGATCCTGGAATGAAAATTGTTTTAGAGTCGAAAATCGATTTTTTTAATTGAATCGGTGCATCAAAAATTGGAATCGAATCGATTCTCCAGACACTGAGAGATTTGCACCCCTAGACACAATGTACCCAGTAAACTGCAATTAAACTATTAAAATTATATATATTTTTTATTAATTATTTACTTATTTTTCCCACTGATTAATCTAACTTGTATTTCAGCATCAGGGTTTGGTTGTTATTTTCCAGAGATTTTATTTTAAAGCATCTTAAACACCATGGCGCCCCCTCCTGAAGGGATCCCTTCTGGCCCATGGGCCACTGTTTGGTGACCACTGTTTTTGTTTTTCTGTTCGCTGCAGGTTTGTGTCAAAGAGATGACAAGAAGAGGTGGAGCTACCTGAGCTCCTTTGACTCTCGCTCTGACATCAGCGCTGACATCACCAACCAGGAAGTAGAACAGGTCAGCTCCAACAGAACCAGGTTGTCCTCCTGACCTCAGTGTTTCCTCTCTGGTGTTTGGATCTGACTCAGATGCTTCCTGGTGAAGGGGGTTGAGGTTCAGTTGCTCTCCCTCACTCTATCTTTTATGTTTTCTAAAACAAAAACAAAAAACAAAAAAAAAAACACGTAGCTTCAGTCTGCGTCTGCCATGATAACGCATATTCATTGTCTTTGAGATCGCCTATTTTTTTTTTGTATAACTTGAAAAATGCAGTTACGTAGCTTCTATATTTAGCTTTATTTTGGCGGGGCATAGGATTGGAGATATGTAGGGAGGCTGTTTTTCTCTGAACAGGAAACACAAAGAATCAATTCAAACTGATTATAGATGACAAGCGATGTTTTCACAATGCCTCACATTCAACTGATTACTTCTTAAAATGTATAATGTTGAAGAAGAAGAAGAAAGAACATTTGTCTCAAATATTCAGTGACATGTTTGATGGTGAGAAAATGCCTGAAGAATGGAGAAGAAGTGTGCTGGTTCCCATTTTTAAGAACAAGGGTGATGTACAGAGTTGTAGCAACTACAGGGGAATTAAGTTGATGAGCCACACAATGAAGATCTGGGAGAGAGTTGTGGAAGCAAGACTTAGACAAGAGGTGACTATCTGTGAGCAGCAGTATGGTTTCATGCCAAGAAAGAGCACCACAGATGCCATCTTTGCTTTGAGGATGTTGATAGAGAAGTACAGAGAGGGTCAGAAAGAACTCCATTGTGTGTTTGTGGATTTAGAAAAAGCATATGACAGGGTACCAAGAGAAGAGGTGTGGTATTGCATGAGGAAATCTGGAGTGGCAGAAAAGTATGTTAGACTGGTACAGGACATGTATGAGGACAGCAGGACATGTATGAAGACAGCAGGACATGTATGAAGACAGCAGGACATGTATGAAGACAGCAGGACATGTATGAAGACAGCAGGACATGTATGAGGACAGCAGGACATGTATGAAGACAGCAGGACATGTATGAAGACAGCAGGACATGTATGAAGACAGCAGGACATGTATGAGGACAGCAGGACATGTATGAAGACAGCAGGACATGTATGAAGACAGCAGGACATGTATGAAGACAGCAGGACATGTATGAAGACAGCAGGACATGTATGAAGACAGCAGGACATGTATGAAGACAGCAGGACATGTATGAGACAGCAGGACATGTATGAAGACAGCAGGACATGTATGAAGACAGCAGGACATGTATGAAGACAGAAGGACATGTATGAAGACAGCAGGACATGTATGAAGACAGCAGGACATGTATGAAGACAGCAGGACATGTATGAAGACAGCAGGACATGTATGAGGACAGCAGGACATGTATGAAGACAGCAGGACATGTATGAGGACAGCAGGACATGTATGAGGACAGCAGGACATGTATGAGGACAGCAGGACATGTATGAGGACAGCAGGACATGTATGAGGACAGCAGGACATGTATGAGGACAGCAGGACATGTATGAGGACAGCAGGACATGTATGAGGACAGCAGGACATGTATGAGGACAGCAGGACATGTATGAGGACAGCAGGACATGTATGAGGACAGCAGGACATGTATGAGGACAGCAGGACATGTATGAGGACAGCAGGACATGTATGAGGACAGCAGGACATGTATGAGGACAGCAGGACATGTATGAGGACAGCAGGACATGTATGAGGACAGCAGGACATGTATGAGGACAGCAGGACATGTATGAGGACAGCAGGACATGTATGAGGACAGCAGGACATGTATGAAGACAGCAGGACATGTATGAGGACAGCAGGACATGTATGAAGACAGCAGGACATGTATGAGGACAGCAGGACATGTATGAAGACAGCAGGACATGTATGAAGACAGCAGGACATGTATGAAGACAGCAGGACATGTATGAAGACAGCAGGACATGTATGAAGACAGCAGGACATGTATGAAGACAGCAGGACATGTATGAGGACAGCAGGACATGTATGAAGACAGCAGGACATGTATGAAGACAGCAGGACATGTATGAAGACAGCAGGACATGTATGAAGACAGCAGGACATGTATGAAGACAGCAGGACATGTATGAAGACAGCAGGACATGTATGAAGACAGCAGGACATGTATGAAGACAGCAGGACATGTATGAAGACAGCAGGACATGTATGAAGACAGCAGGACATGTATGAAGACAGCAGGACATGTATGAGGACAGCAGGACATGTATGAAGACAGCAGGACATGTATGAAGACAGCAGGACATGTATGAAGACAGCAGGACATGTATGAGGACAGCAGGACATGTATGAGGACAGCAGGACATGTATGAGGACAGCAGGACATGTATGAGGACAGCAGGACATGTATGAGGACAGCAGGACATGTATGAGGACAGCAGGACATGTATGAGGACAGCAGGACATGTATGAGGACAGCAGGACATGTATGAGGACAGCAGGACATGTATGAGGACAGCAGGACATGTATGAGGACAGCAGGACATGTATGAGGACAGCAGGACATGTATGAGGACAGCAGGACATGTATGAGGACAGCAGGACATGTATGAGGACAGCAGGACATGTATGAGGACAGCAGGACATGTATGAGGACAGCAGGACATGTATGAGGACAGCAGGACATGTATGAGGACAGCAGGACATGTATGAGGACAGCAGGACATGTATGAGGACAGCAGGACATGTATGAGGACAGCAGGACATGTATGAGGACAGCAGGACATGTATGAGGACATCAGGACATGTATGAGGACAGCAGGACAACACTTCTCGCTGTGGTCTCGTGTTTGTTAACGTTATGGCTTCCTTTTTAAAAGACGAAGGCAAATTCAAAGTTGTGTGTGTGGACGTTTTTTCACGGGAACTGGATGACCGTGAGGGACAGTGGTTTGGACATGTCCAGAGGAGGGACAGTGGTTTGGACATGTCCAGAGGAGGGACAGTGGGTATATTGGTAGAAGGATGTTAGAAATGCAGCTGCCAGGAAAAAGACAAAGAGGGAGGCCAAAGAGGAGATATATGGATGCAGTTAGAGAGGACATGGAGGTAGTTGGAGTGAGGACAGAGGATGCAGAGGACAGAGTGAGGTGGAGGAGGATGACTCGCTGTGGTGACCCCTGAAGAGGGAAAAGCCGAAAGAAGAATATCTAATTAATCTTTTTAATTTAAAATTATAATCTTATTACCGTAACTTATTTTTTTTTTTTACCTCTTTGTGTTTTATTTCCAGTCTGGGACAGAGATAGCAGCTGACTTCTTCCTCTTCAGGGAAATTTGCCAGATCACCTGCAGCGAAGAAGTCTGTGATGACTGAACTCTGAACTTTTCCAGGGACAGGTGGGAGCAGGTCCAAGAAGAGCTTGTTGTGAGTAATGACAAATACAGCCACACTGCTGCTACTGTTGTTATTGAGATGATTTTCTCCACCACTGGAGATAATCACTGCAACTAGATCTGTACTTTTGGCAGAAAATGTGGACAAGTTGGTCTTTTTGGACAAAAACTTAAAACTTGATTATCGGTAGTTCGATTGTAAACAGTCTGTTGCTACTTATTGATCTGGTTCTGGCTGTTATTGTGTTTATTAAGATTTGTATTATTGTTAGTATAGTTTATTTATTGTAAAGAATGCCGTTTATTTAGATTAAAGATTAAATTAAAGTCCATGACCCACCATGTTTTCAAATTGCATCGCCATTAATATTTATTAGTTTATTTAAAAATAATACAGGAGCGTTTATTTATATTGTAGAGAAATAATGCAAAATGTGTTATTTCATGATTTATAGCAGATTTTAGCAGAAGCTCCGGGAAGATCTGCCCCTCTCCAAATATGGGCATTCACATCACTAAAGATTCCGCCTTGGAGTTACAGGCGGAGTTTTAATAAGCCTTCATCAACTTCCATGACCGCTGCTCTAAGAGAGGAAAAAAAAAAGAGAAGCGGTTGCTCACTGATGTCTGTCATATTCTGAGCAGCATCCACGTAGACATACTAGTTTAATTCGCTTGATCGCGACAAATTCATTCATTTCCGCATCGCCTTTTTATTCTCTCCCCTGACCAGACAGGTCGGGAGTAGAAAGGCAGCCGCAGCGCGGAGCTCAAGGCGCGCGGGCTTCCCCATGCTCTCCGTGCTTCCCCGTGCTCCAGCAACAAGGCTGGGACAGAA
>JBBPBX010042834.1:0-28214 GCA_038048925.1 Garcialebias charrua | reverse complement strand
TGCTTTTAATTGCTTCATGGAGCTCATCTGATGTTAATGGTGAGTCTAGTTTTGATGACTGACTAATATCTAGTTTTGGAAGTGTTACTTTCTCCAAGAATTCATTAATATCTTGATTAGATGGATTTATTTGTGGAGTGTAAAGAGTTTTATAGAAGTCTTTAAAAACCTTGTTTATTTTTCCCTCATCATGAATTATATTTCCATTTTTATCTTTAATACCATATATAGATGTTTTTTCTTTGTTTAATTTGAGTTGATTAGCTAAAAAGTTCCCAGATTTATTACCGTATTCAAAATTATCTAATCTAAGTCTTTGTATCAAGAATTTATTTTTCTTATCAATATATTCATTTAGTTCTAATTTTAATTTGCGTAGCTTTTGCTGTGTTTCCTCTCCTTGTAGACCTTCTAATAGTTTAATGGATTTCTCTAATTCCTCAATACGTTTATTTTCTTTTTTCTTTTTATTTGTTGAATAGGATATTATTTTACCTCTCATGACTGTTTTCCCAGCCTCCCAAAGTGTACATGCTGAAGTTCCTGGCAAGTCATTAAACTCTAAATATGATGTCCATTCTTTTTTAAAGTATTGCAAAAATTCTTCTTCTTGAAGCAGTGATGTATTTAATCTCCAATTTATATTTTTTGTCATTACTTTTTTATTATCTAAATTTAGAGTAACTGGTGCATGATCGCTGACAGCAATAGTGTGTATCTTAGTGTCTGAAATATTGGTCAGCAATGAATTGCTTACTATGAAATAATCAAGACGAGAATATGAGTGATGCACATGTGAAAAGAAAGAATATTCTTTGCTATCAGGGTGAAAAGTACGCCATGCATCGCAGAGTCCATAATCATTCATATACTGTTTAACTATATTTATAGATTGCCAACTGCGTTGAGCTCCCACTGCATTCAGTCTGTCTAATTTGTCATCGAAACCAAAGTTGAGATCACCTCCCATTACTAGTGAGGAATCCATGTGATTTGATAGAGTGGAAAAAAAGTCGTGAAAAAAAGCAGCGTCGTCTACATTCGGCCCATAAATGCTAACTATGCAATAATTTTGTCCAAATATTGATAACTTTAATATTATATATCTACCTTGTGAGTCTATAACCTGATCTAATACTTTGAAGTTAACGTTTTTATGTATTAAAATTGCTACCCCTCTTTGTCTTGAATTATAACAGGCTGAAAATACATTAGGAAACTCAAAAGACTTTAGCTCATCCACAGTTGAGGCCAATTTATGAATTTCTTGGAGCAATACAACATCTGCCTTTAGTCTTTTAATCTGGTTAAAAATCCTATATTTTTTACTTTGGCTACCGGCTCCATTAATGTTCCATGTGACAAACCCTAAGGTACCCATACCTGTGCTAATGATAATATAGCTAAACCACACCCAATGTCACTAATATAAAAGATACTAATAGATCCAGACAAATACATATCCCTTTAATGATTAATTATATATTATTTTTAAATAGAGTAAGTGCTCTTCTTTTTTTTAATGAATCAGGGAAGTTTTCATTTATGAAGTAAATGTATGAATATATATAGACGTATGTGAACCCTTGTGCTTGTGCTCCGATAATTGTTAAGATAGAAAAATAGAGACAGAAAAACAAAAAGGAATGATATACATGAAAACATAACTCAGATAAGGAAAAACAACAAAAGAACCCTCTTACCACCTCAAGTGTCATTCCACCTTGTGTACCACCACTAACTGAGTGTGTCCCACCACCGAGCTGTGCTGAAAGAAAAAATTAAATATATCTGGTAAGTAATATTAATAAATACTATATATAATAATATTAATTAATATTAGCAACCAAAACATTTCTTACCTTGATTGTCTAATAAAGCCAAGGAGTAGCTTCTGGATCTCTAAACAGCTGACCGTTTATGTAGAGTTTATCCACAGAGATGTTAGCTCTTCTTCCTTCACTTATATTTTTCTTTCTTATCGGGTACAGAACGCGCCTTCTATTCAGAATTTCTACAGGGAATTGATCATTTATGCTAAAATGTGTGCCACGCAGTTCCCTACCTCGGCTTTTAACCTGTTCTTTTTGTTTGAAATGTTCGAATTTAGCTATTATTGGCCTTGGCCTAGTATTCTCAGGTTTTTTACCTCCCAGGCGGTGAACTCGATGAAAAGTGATCGATTTAACTGTTTCACTCGGCAACTTTAGCTGGTTCTGAATGAATGCCCGAACCGAGGCTTCAGGATCCTCTTCCGCTAGCTCCTGAATTCCAGAAAACACTAGATTTTCTCTCATGCTTCTGGCTTGAATATCTAAAATTGATTCCTTAATCTTCTTATTATCGCCAGAAAGCTGCGTCACCTGATCTGTTATTTTTTTCACTGTCCCCTTCAACTCTTTATTTTCTTTAGCGAGAGATTCTACCTGTTGTTGACTGAACTCGAGCGATTCTCTCAGGCTCTGGAATTCCTTGTGTAGTAGCTCCACTAACGCTAACCGAGCGTCCAAGCTAGATAACTTCTTGTCGATTGACTCAAGTATAGCCGTGAAGCCCGAATTATCCGCGGACGCTTCCGAAGAACTATCTGAGCTACCCTCTCGGTGTCGTTTAGCTAACGGGGCTAATTCGCTAGCAGCGCCGGATGTGCTGAGTTTGCTCATGACTAGCTTTTCAAAATAATCGTCTACAAACAATTCAAGGCTCTCCAAAGTCTCCCCGTCCAGTTTTGTTCAGTGAAGCAAATAAATCGTTATTAAATGTTAGTATATATTTTTTAATGACCTTACATTTAATTATCTAGTTTTATTTAAATAAATATGGACTTACCAATGATTTATAATCATACTCACGCACAGGCTTGAAGTTTTTCCTCAGCAGCAGCTCATAACACCTCCGCACCTCACACTGCGAGTTACGCAGTTGTAAACGTAGCAGCAGAGGAATACAGAGGCAATGCGTTACGTATGGACCGAGGTTGACTGCAGAATCAGCGCGAAGCAGTGGAAAAGTACAGGCAGAGACCTTACTGTAAACGCTCTGGACCGAGGTTGACGGCAGTTTTACGTCATAAACGGAACGGAATACGGCAGATGGACCGAGCTGGACGGCGGTTTTACGTCATAAACTAATAGAGAATATGGAGGATGGACTGAGGTAGACGGTGTCAACAGCATCCAAGTAGGCTATTAACTGTTTTTGCACTTCATTATGGCTTCAAAACGTATGTGTTTTTGATAATTATGTAGGGTACTCTGTTAGGATAGGCTAAGTGCTTGGTAATACAGTACTGTACATGTATTACGTATATTTCGACTTACGTCAAAAATCGTTTTACGGCGCTGCATAGAAACAGATCTACGTCGTAAGTCGAGGACTACGGTAACTGTAATTATCTGCCACAGAGGAACCAAGGCAGAAGAAAATGTTCAAGGTTCAATGTTGTCATTCATTGAAGTCTGTCAGATAGATTACCAGAAGACATTTATTTTCAAGTTTTATGATTATTTAATCCTCCTCCATGAATTGCTCTGGGAGTGTGGGCACCTAAATGATCCTCAGGGTTTTGCTGTTGGGGAAAACTGCCTCTGGTAGGGCATCCCAAGGTAGATTGGTCCTAGGTGACTGGCCAGACAAAGGGCAATTCTCCACACTCATGTGGACAGAAGATATGAGCTCATTGTCCCCTGCCCAGATGTCGGTTCCAGGGTCCCACCCTAAAGTCAGGTCTGGGAGGGTGGTTCATCAGTGAGTGACTGGTGACTGGACCTCCACCCATGAGGCCTGGTCAGGCCCAGCCCAAATTAGTTACTGTCTGTTTGGTTTCCTGTGTGCCCACCACCTGCAGAAGGGCCATACAGGTTGGATACAAAGTAAATGGATGGTGGGACATCTCTATTAGCAGTACAAGACAATCAAATAAACAATCCTTTAAACTTCTGAGCAGATCCAGACAGCTTAGTTGAAAACTTTAAAACTTAACAGCAGCCTTGTTGCTGGCTTCTTGTTCTAGCTTTTTACACTGTAGTTTAATTTGTTTTTCATAAAATGGAATTCACTGCAACAACAACAAAAAAGTTTAAATCGCATTTCATGACAAAATACTAAGAAACTAATTATTTCTGAGATTAAAAAGCACTTGGTGAAACTAGGAGAAAAAACGTCCTTTAAAGAGGAAGAAAGTTTTTCGTAGGTGCACAGGCGGCAATTGCTTTCTGAGATTTTCACTATAATTTATCAGGTGCTTCAAGAGTTATTTTGCTAACAAACATATGGTGTGGACACTCTGAGGGTTAATGCCAATACTTTAAGCCAAGATGTGCAATGTGTAGTGCTTAAAGCTGTGTATGGTATGACTCTCAGGTACTACCCCAGGAAGTTTTAGCTCAGTATTTTGTGTTGGATCATTTTGATTTTCTGTGTTGGGCTTTATGAAATTATGACTCCAAAAGGTAATTGGTTCTAGATTCACATCCAGTGATTACTTTCTAAAAGTTTAACAACGCTATTGACTGGTTAGAATCATGAAAGTTACGAAACATACAATTTTCTACGATAACAAAAATATAAGCACAGACTTGTTTTTCTGTGTGTTTCTGAGGATAACCTTTGATGAACCAAAATGTTTGCTCTCATGACTGACCACATAAACCATATGCATTTTAATAACAAAATTGGAGCTCACAACCCACACAACGGAAAGAATCTCAAAAACTTATCTTCTTTCCTTTTATTGATTGCCAAGGTGAATGGTTTTATGTTTGTATTGTTTGTTTCTGATGTGAGTGCATGGATTTTATTTTCATACAAACTGTGGTAAAGATTGTCATCTAAAGCTAAAACAGAGACACAATAGTGTACATGTTTATGAAGCATTCACACTATTATTTCTTCCGTGTGTTTTTCAACATGATTCTCGTCCAGCAGTTTTCAAGCTATTTCAACAAATCATCCATCAAAATGTTCAGCTTTTTCAGGACAATCCTGATATGGCTTTTGGTATTGGTGCAACTTTTGTTTTTTGAAATATTTAGCCGTTTATGCCATTGATGTTTCTCATAGAAAATGAATAGAGCTCATTTTACATTCGTCAAATCTTTAGATCTGTTTACAATCTTAAACTGCTTCTTTCACATTTTGTTCTGGTTCTTTCAGCTTCTGCGAATTTGAACTTTTTCCAGCTATTTTCAGCTCATTTCAGTTGGGGGTTTCAGCTGTTTTGTGCTCCTTACTGATTCTTTCTGCTAACAACATTTTGGGGTTTCGTCTACCTTATTTCTGTTAATTTCAGCTTATGCCTGCAAGTTCCAGCTTTTTCCTCTATTTCAGCTACTATATCCTGTATATGTTTTACGCTAATTTAAGCTTTTTCAGCCAACTCCACATTTTTTGCACTCATTTAAACTTTTTACAGTGTAATTCAGTAAAAAGTGCTCTTTCTCTGTTCTTGTCATTTCAGCTTCTTTCTGCTTTTTTTTAGCTACTTACCAGAATTTTTATTTATTTATTTGCTAATTTCAGCTTTTTCCAGATAATTTCTACTTTTTATGCTCATTTCTGCTTCTTTCAGTCCAAATGGGCTGACATTTGTCTTTCTGTTTTATTTTGTTAATTTAAGCTTGTTCTATATTTTCAGCTACCTTATTAGCTCATTTCAGCTGTTTTCAGATAAGTTCAAGTTTGGTAAGTTCTGCTAAGTTCAGCCCAATTAAAATGTTTCTGCTAATTTCAGCTTGTTCTGCTCTTTTCAGCTTTTTTCAGCTAGTTTCAGCTTTTTCTGCTATTTCAGCTACAATTTAGTTTTTTGTTTTTTTATGTGAATTTGAGCTTTTTCAGCTCGTTCCACAATTTCTGCTCTTTCGGCTTCCTTCTGATAGTTTATGCTTCTTTCTGCCTTTTCATCTACTTTTCAGCCATTTTTGCTAATTTCAGCCTTTTTTAAGCTAATTTTCTCATTTTTGTGCTAATTTCTGCTTATTTACACCTAATTCAGCAAATATGTGTTTTCTGCTTTCTTCTGCTAATTTGTGCTTGATCTTCCATTTCAGCTACATTTCAGTTTTTTTGTTGTTGCTAATTTCAACAGTTTTTCATCAATTTCTTCTGCAATGAGCATTTACACTGCATTTTTACAAGAAATGCAATTTCTCTAGTTGTACATAATAATTGTCCAAACTGCTATGAGTTGACACAATGCCTCCAAGTTCTTCATTATCAGTGTTTTCTTGGCTCAACACATGGCTTTACTGGCCTGAAGGAAATGGGCCCTTGTGGTTGTTAGACCTATTGTCTGGCAGATAGCCGGCACACTTTTAAGCACACTCACTCCTCTGTGAGAAGCTCCATCCATCATGAGGCCAAGACAGGACAGAAGACCATGGGAAATGAAGCATAGCTAATTCTATTAACACAAGGACACAAACAATCTGTGGGGAATCAAAGAAGGAGGAAGCGTAATCCCAGCGGACTCTCGTCATGCTGCATGAGCTGGAGCAGTTAGCCATGTTAAGGCCAAATGCTAAATTTCTGCACACACACGCAAAACACACACATGAACTTATACAGTAGCATCACTGTATACATAAATGCTGTTTAACGCATTGATATTTTTCTCTCTCAAATTTTTTTCTTTCTGTTCTTTCTCTCCTATTTTCTGTCCTGTGGTTAAAGCACAAAGCTCTCTCGCTGAGCGACCCCTTACGGGACAAAGCTGGCTTTCTGGGCTCTTTGCATATATGCATGCCATGCAGACAATGAGGCTTTTATTAGAGTGTCCAGTATGTCCAAGCTGCTACAACAGGAGTGAGGGCTGGGGTCTGAGAAGGCTGTGATGGACACTGGGAACTGGTGCTTACATACAGCATGTGTCTGTTTCACCCAGTTTTATTCTTGTATGTAGCTCACAGAGAGGTGATGGGGAAGCTGTATGGTAATTTGTTTTCCTTGGAGTTTTCTTGTGTCATATGGAGCAAATGCAAGGAAAACATCTGAGCATGTCAGAAACTTTCTGTCGTGGGACGTTAAACAAAACTAAACGCCTCGGCCTTCAGCTGCAATCAAAACCCTGCTCCGAGCAAGTCCTCATATTGTGTATCTCTATGCACTTGACTAACTTTACAATACTGAAATCAGACCTCTAGCCAAAGTGTGTGTGTGTGTGTGTGTGTGTGTGTGTGTGTGTGTGTGTGTGTGTCATAATTGCGCAACTTCCGGCCATTCCAGGAAATGCCCCGGCAGCCATTTAGGTAGTTCTGTTGTCCCGGCAGCTGGCTGTGAGCACTGCGTTTGTTCCAGGATTGCCTCATATGGATAAATTACTAAGCTGGAATCGCTCTGTGAACTCTGTGGATGTCTCAGCCTAATGGTGTGCTCACACCAAGCAGCGTTTTGACCTCCAAAGCTTCCAGCTTCCATGTAAAGTCAATGGTGGACGCACCTCCAGCAGCCTCCTGGCGTCAGGCGTCAGGTCGCGTGCGTGTTGAGCGTGCTGAGGAGCGTTTTTTCGTGCACGTGAACCGGCTTCCACCTCCAAACCGAGCATTCAACATGTTGAAGATTTCGCGGTTCAAACTTTCAAACGCCGCTCAACTCTCCCTGATTGGTTGGTGTGTCAACCAATCAGGGAGAGTCGGGGGGAGAAGAGAGGGGGCAGTGGGAGAGTCCCTATGTGACGCGGAAACGAGGGTGCGCGCGCACTATGTGACGTATTGTTTGTCGGAAAAAAAAAGAAAAGACTCGCGAGCTCGTGGACTATGGAAGAGAAACTCATTGTAGCTGTGTGTTCGCGACAATTCCTTCACGACCAGTCAAGTCTGCTCGACAGAGACGGAAATAAAAGGCTCCTCGCCTGGCGGAGTGCAGTGACTCTGTGCGCAGGACTCTGTATACCGGTAAGCTCCTCCCACACCCCGCCGCCACAGCCACGAAGCCGCCGCAACACTACAGTTTGGACAACACTGGGTAGCGCGTCCACTTGCGTGCGTGAGGAGCCTTTTGGAGGTAAAAACGCTGCTCGGTGTGACCACACCATAAAGCAGCAGCCGCGGATCAATCACCGATCGCTCTGTCATCGCGCCGGACCGCCACGCGTACACCAGCTCATGGCCTGGCTAACAGGCAGCTAGCAGAAGCTAACACAGGCCTCGAGCAGCAGCCGTACAGTACTGTGTGTGTTTATGGATGAATGTGTGGCAGAGATGGGGACTCGAGTTTGGGACTCGGACTCGAGTCGCACTTAAGTCGCAAAAACAGAGACTTCAGACTCGACTCGGACTTGCATTCAAAAGACTTCCAACTCGACTCGGACTCGCCATTTGAGACGCGTGAGCATCGAGAATTGTTCGGAACCGGGACTAACTGTCCGGTTTTCCCGAAATCGTTCAAAATATTAATTTGCGATTCCTATGTTCGATGCTAGTTAGCCGACCGGAAGTAGCCGCCACCGAAAACCAACGAAGAAGAATCCACCGGAAGTGTGCATCTGCTATCGATAGCGTACTAATTTAATAAAATGACCAGTCAGGTCAGTGCAGCACTTGCAATAATTTTCTATCATGCAAAGGAGGGTGGAGAAGTAAAATAGTGTCCCGTCTTTGACGCACTCCACCGGATTATTTTCGCTTCGTATCCGACCGGAAGTACAGAGTGGTCCGTCTGCAAAACGCTCCGCCGAACTTTTCGCTAATCGCTACCTCTTCGGCTCCATCAGGTAAATAAATACAGGTAGTCCCCGACTTACGAGCGAGTTCCGTCACTAGGGGGCGCTCGTAAGTCAAAAATTCGTAAGTAGGAACACATAGTAAAAAAAAATAATAATATAATATTTTTTTTTTTTTTACTTTTTTTTTATTTTTTTATAAATGAATACATGTACAGTACTGGACAGTCACCAAGCACTTAGCCTATCCTAACACAGTTTTTAAAGATGAAGGAATAAGTTGAATTGTCTCCCTTTCACATAAAGGGAGCAAGCTCCCTATGGAGCCTGCAGGGAGGAGGGAGACAATTCAACTGATTCCTTCATCTTTAAAAACTGTGTTAGGATAGGCTAAGTGCTTGGTGACTGTACAGTACTGTACATTTATCTATTTATTAAAAATATACAGTATATACAGTATTTTTATTTTTTATTGTTTTTTATTTATTAATAGATAAATGTACAGTACTGTACAGTCACCAAGCACTTAGCCTATCCTAACACAGTTTTTAAAGATGAAGGAATCAGTTGAATTGTCTCCCTCCTCCCTGCAGGCTCCATAGGGAGCTTGCTCCCTTTATGTGAAAGGGAGACAATTCAACTTATTCCTTCATCTTTAAAAACTGTGTTAGGATAGACTAAGTGCTTGGTGACTGTCCAGTACTGTACATGTATTCATTTATAAAAAAAAAAAAAAAAAAAAGTAAAAAAAAAAAAATTTTTTTTTTTTTTAATGAGATGCATGCTCGTAAGTCCGGGACCTCGTAAGTCAGAGCGCTCGTAAGTCGGGGACTACCTGTAAACTATAAACTAGTCTCATACCAACATTAAGGCAGCTAATAAGTTATACTCCGCTTAAAGCGGTAAGTCAGCTCAAATACAACACGATGCTAACGTTAGCTCTTTTTTTTTTCTTAGACAAACGACCTGAAATGGCTTCACAGTGTTCACCAGTGACTGTCCAAGGTAAAAACGTCAGTGTAACTGAATGAAGAGTGCCACAGAACAGTTACAGCATATGTTGTGAAAAGGTTGCATCCCTTTTCAGATGTGGATTCAATTCAACCATGGATTGCACTTACATTGCACTCAAATCCAACACTTATTAACATTCTTAATTCATTTAAAGTTCTCTGTGTCTTTTAAAATGTTTTAATGTCTCTAGTTTTCATTATTATATAATTTCTGTTTATGTTCTCTTTCATTCCATTATGAGTGAATGTCACAGTTTGAAGAATTATTGAATAGGTTAGTTAGGCAATAACAACAGAGCTAATAATTGTATACATTCTCAGTCTTAAAAATGATTTAATAATCTCTTTTTACTGATAATACTGATAAACCTGTTGTTTGTTTAGGAACCTCCCTGCAGTCTGTCCAGAAAGTCTCCACTGGAGGAGCGTTTTGCTGAGGAAAGGGCACAACATAATTTCACAGCTCCATGTCCATGAAGAAACAAATGGAGAGAGGGCTGCAGATACCAGGACATCCCACCAGCTGTTCTGTCTGAGGATCCTGCTGCTGGTGGTGGAACCAGGTTAGCCCATCAGTGGGAGCTCAGTAACATGACTGCAGCATCAGACACTGGACAATATTATTTGTACTGTATAATAATAATAATACTGTATATGTTTGTGAGTCCTCCATGTTGGCTCTCTGCCCTGTGAGAAATTCATAGTACCGGTAAATGTAACAAAAAGGAAAAAGTTCATAGCATTAAATTCAAACAGAAGTTCAAATTATTTCATCCTGAAATAACTCTGGCTAACTACTGTAGCTTTTTTATAACATGGAGTTAAACTCAAAGCAGTCTCCTCAGATAAATAGTGTTACCATTATTTTTATATTAAAGTTTCTGTTAACTTATTATTTTTATATTAAAGTTTCTGTTAACTTATTATTTTTATATTTGATTGTTTCTGTTCAGTGCCCTGAGACAACTTGTGACTTGGAGCTATACAGTATAAATAAACTGAACTGAATTGAATTGAGGAGAGACATTTAATGTAATGTTTTGGCCTCTACATTCAGATAAAAATAAGCTGTAACGTGTAGTCAGTCACTGCCTAAAAGGTTGTTAGCAGCTGCTACAAACAAGCTTAGCGTCAGTGTGTTAATCTAATGTTAACCTGGATATTTTTAAAAGGAGAGACATTTAATGTCCATTGTTTGCGAATGAATAGCATACATTCATTCACGGTGTCACTCAAATATTAGGGACTTGACTTGGACTTGAGATCAGAGACTTGAGACTTGACTTGGACTTGAGATCAATGACTTGAGACTTGACTTGGACTTGACCTGGACTTGAGATCAGAGACTTGAGACTTGACTTGGACTTGAGATCAGAGACTTGAGACTTGACTTGGACTTGAGATCAATGACTTGAGACTTGACTTGGACTTGACCTGGACTTGAGATCAGAGACTTGAGACTTGACTTGGACTTGAGATCAGACTTGAGACTTGACTTGGACTTGACCTGGACTTGAGATCAGAGACTTGAGACTTGACTTGGACTTGAGATCAGAGACTTGAGACTTGACTTGGACTTGAGATCAGAGACTTGAGACTTGACTTGGACTTGACTTGGACTTGAGATCAGAGACTTGAGACTTGACTTGGACTTGAGATCAGAGACTTGAGACTTGACTTGGACTTGAGATCAATGACTTGAGACTTGACTTGGACTTGACCTGGACTTGAGATCAGAGACTTGAGACTTGACTTGGACTTGAGATCAGAGACTTGACTTGGACTTGAGATCAGAGACTTGAGACTTGACTTGGACTTGAGATCAGAGACTTGAGACTTGACTTGGACTTGCAAAAAATGACTTGTGAGCATCTCTGAATTGTGTGGTGTAATGTGTTAGATAAGTGTTTGTAAATAAAGTTCTGTGCATGTTTATGGCCCAGTATGTCCGCTGCCAATAAATTTGTGTGCGGCGCTCCGTTAGCGTTATTTCCGCGACGTACGAACGAAACCAGGACCTACGAACAAGACGTTATTTTCACCCCCGAGCTACGGGAGAATCAAGCTGCGAATGGTCCTTAGGTCCGGAACTCGTTCGTAACTTGCGGGCTCCCTGTAATATACATTTCCCTCACAATATTTGAGAACCATTTGAATGTAAGAAAATATAATTATTTACCATTCTGGGCCGAAGTTTAGAGTCTCAGCAGTCATATTCCTCACGTCCGCACAGAACTGAGTATCTGGGAAAGAAAAACACAATTGACTTTATTTTCTGTACTCGTGAAACGAGCAATACATGTTCCTGGAACCGTCTTACCCTGTCCAGATGATCGGAGCAGGCTGAACTGGGCTGGACCAGGCTAGAGCTGGCTGGCTTTAGTTAGGCTTAGGTGACTAGAAGGCTGAGTGGTGCTTAAGCTGTGGTCACAGAGCTCCCCAAACACAGACAAAAAGGAAATAGCTGCCAGTTTCAGGTGTTTGAGGAATGCCAGGTTATCAGGTCCTAACTAAGTAGGGAAGGGGTTCCGATGATGGTTTTGGAGAATGGAAGCTCCTGCTACTCACAGCTGAAAATAAGTTGTAAAACATAAAAATAAAAATAAACAAAAAAGGACCTCAAAAAATCAACAGTGGAAGAAAAATAAAACACTCTTGAAGTATTTTTTTTGTCTTTTTTTTGTTTTACAGCAGTTGTATCTCACATTAAAGTTAAAAAATATGAAGGATTCATCAAAAAAAAAAAAAAAAACACAGGGAAAATAATAATAAAAAATCTAACAGCCGAAAAACAACAAACGGCTGCTGGAACAGCTGCCAAAAGCAGACGCGACTCGCGCTCCTCTTCTCCCTTTTCTCCCTTCTGTGCCTTTTCCTCTCGCTCCAGCTGAAATGTGGATTGACGGAGACCCTCCAGGTAACTCCTTAATTTCCTGTCCTCCCTCCTCTGCACCACTGAGAAGGAAAAAAACAAGCCAAGTATTAAAGATGGCAGTAAAATCAAATGAAAAATGTAAAGAACAACTTGTAAATTAGCCGCTGAAGTGCAGTTCCAGCAGTTGGAAGTCCAGCTACAGATTCAGGGAAAGGTGGTGTAATATCAATTTTCCCACTGCAGAGCTTTGACAGTATTCATGCTGTGCGCCTCAGAAACACAAAGGTATCAGCTCGGTTTGATCAATCTGTTACAGAGCGTCGACTGCAGAGAAAGGCAACGCGTTTTGTTTGCGAGGTTGTTTTTCTTATTCAGTGAATAAATTACCGTAAAAAGGCTATTTCTAGTCTTGAACCCGCTGCTTCTGAAGCTCTGCAGCTGGTTGTGGATAATCTCTGATAATGTCAGAAATAAATACATCCAGGGAGCTTCATCTGAAAAGTGCATGCTCACGAATCTGGAAAATGTGTTAACAGTTAAGCGATAGATAAAATTATCAATACATGTTAGTTGGGGGGTGTTGATCTACATTATCCTTGGTCAAATTTACAACTTAATTGGGTTATAAGATAAGAAAGAACTGTATTGATCCCGCAGGCTCACTGCACCACAGACATATACTGGTAGTCTTGTGTTTCAGTAAGACAATTCCTTATTTGATTAGCTGGTTTTGAAGCAGGTGCATAATTCACAACATAAATCACTGAATTTTCCAGTTGTTGCAATGAATCGTATATTTAGCGCTCCACTGATGAAAATGTAAGTTTATTAGCGGTGATTTAAAATGAGCTAATGGACCTTACCAAGCTCCGCCCAGAAACGCCCCCTAAGCTCCGACCGGCTCCATGTCTCCCAAGCGCAGCACAACCTTCTCGCTGAGAGGCAGCAGCTCTACCAGTTGTACCACCGTGCTGCCATTAAACTTAAACCCAACTTNCCCTGCTATCTCTCTGTTTTGCTTCGCTCAGAGCTGCGCGCGGCCAGACAGGTGTGATGCAGAGAAGTGTGACCAGTCAAATCGCAGCCCATGCGATTAGTGAATCGCGTTTTAACATATCGCGAGATAAACGCAAATGCAATTAATCGTGCAGCCTTAGTATAGAGGTAGAGTGGCATATGCAATAAGGTTAGTAAAAATAATATATATATCAGCAGTAGTGTAGATATAAAAAGTAGTGTAAATGTAAATGTAAACAGTCAGTCACGTCGCAACGCGATGACGTTGCAGCGTCACGTCGCAACGCGATGACGTTGCAGCGTCACGTCGCAACGCGATGACGTTGCAGCGTCGCAACGCGATGACATTGCAGCGGCAACGCAACGTGATGACGTCACGTGCGTCATACCCAAATTCAAAATGTCGGCGGTGTGGACGTTTTATTTTTCATTGGTGAGGATGTCAGATTCCGAAGATTTATGGACGACATCGTCCCCAGTCTGAGATATTTTTCCGACGTAACATTAAGGTATGCACCAATCCACATTTTTTTTACTTCCGATCCGATCCCGATACTTAAATCTGGATATCGGCCGATACCGATCCAGTTCCGATATCGTCATCATTGATTTTAGATGAGGCTGTAATAATCTCCTCTCAAGTACAATGTGTACACATATATATGCATGCATGTCCAAAAAGGCAACTTGAGATAAGTTTTATCAATGTTGGATAAGTTTCAAAGTTACGATTAAATTCTGCATTTATTCCTAGCTTTAAAGTGGATAATAAAGTGATTAATTTAAGTGATTGTTTAGTTATTTTATATATTCTTTTAAATAATGGGGTGATATAAGAATATTTTTTTCTTCTTTCTGCACTCTTTTCATTCAATGTTTTCTTTTTGATGAATTTGTTTTATTTTGTCTCTTTTAAATGAATGAATAAATGAATTAAATAAAATATTAAATAGCTTTACATCTGCTAAGTTCATGGCATAAACCAACACAGACATGTTCCTGTTTTTAGTATTTTACATTGCTTTATAATGTAGCTGTTTTTTTATACAGTTTTCTTGTAATTTTTAATTAATATGCTTTTTTATGATTGTCTACTGTTGTACTGATAAATATCTCCTGGAGGGTAAACTATATCTTGGCTACAAGTATCAAGCTGTGAAATCCTTCGTGTTCTACAACTGATAGTTGTTGGTCATTATTTAGTTTAGCAACTTCTCGGTGAACATTTGAGCTCCGTGGCTTCAGCTGTGTTTTTCTTGTTCAATCCAGGGTTTGTTGGTCATTATTTAGTTTAGCAACTTCTCGGTGAACATTCGAGCTCCGTGGCTTCAGCTGTGTGTTTTTCTTCTTCAATCCAGGGTGGGCACTCTGATTTCGGTCAGCCGCTCTCAGCCTGTCCCTCCACCGAGACACAGGGATGCCTGTGTTTCAGTTCAGTGAGAGTGGCGTCCTGCTGAAGCCCCGGAGCTCGAATGTCCAACGTAAAACTAAAGGCCCCAGTATAGCTCTGCGTTCGGCCGAACACTGCTCTACGCGCGCGTTCTGTGCGCAGGCAGTTCACAGTATAGCTCTGCGTTCGTTTTTGCGTTAATGCTTGCATTTTCGCTCCAAATTCTTGACATAATTTGAGCAGCAGAAGGGCAGAGCGTTTACCTACGGGACAAATTAAGGTCGCTGATTGGTCTTTTGCTGACACGCCTCTACGCGCGCGTTCTGTGCGCAGGCAGTTCACAGTATAGCTCTGCGTTCGTTTTTGCGTTAATGCTTGCATTTTCGCTCCAAATTCTTGACATAATTTGAGCAGTAGAAGGGCAGAGCGTTTACCTACGGGACAAATTAAGGTCGCTGATTGGTCTTTTGCTGACACGCCTACTGAATTGATTGACAGGTCGGGTGGGGGAAAAAAAGGCACGAGCCGCAGCGGTGTTCTGTGTTTATATGTTAAAGCTCCCCTGACATCATCTTTTAACTTTCCATAAAATGGCACAACATATATATTAAGATTGACCTCTGATCGTTTTTGCTAAAACAATGTGAAATTAATGAAAATTCCTCTCCAAAATAGTTTAAAATTAGCGCCGTTTTTTTACACGGTAAATTCGGGTTTTTCCGGTCACGTGATTGTGACGTCAGATCCAGATCTCTGCTCCAACGGCACATTGAATACAATGGAGAAAGATACAAACGCATCCGTCGAATTTAGCCATTTAAAACTTTAGATTTTAGCGATTTGGCTTCAGTTCGTGAAGAAGAAGTTATTTTGAGTGATAAACAACAAACAGCAAGGTTTCTTTTGTCCGTGTTGCTTTTTTTTTCAGGAGAGGTTTCACATTCATGAAGTGAGCACCAGATGTCAGCAAAGCTATCGTGATAACTCTTACAGAGCACTGTAGATTGCTCTGCTTTGCTGACACCTGGTGCTCACTTCATGAATGTGAAACCTCTCCTGAAAAAAAAGCAACACGGACAAAAGAAACCTTGCTGTTTGTTGTTTATCACTCAAAATAACTTCTTCTTCACGAACTGAAGCCAAATCGCTAAAATCTAAAGTTTTAAATGGCTAAATTCGACGGATGCGTTTGTATCTTTGTCCATTGTATTCAATGTGCCGTTGGAGCAGAGATCTGGATCTGACGTCACAATCACGTGACCGGAAAAACCCGAATTTACCGTGTAAATAAACGACGCTAATTTTAAACTATTTTGGAGAGGAATTTTCATTTATTTCACATTGTTGTAGCAAAAACGATCAGAGGTCAATCTTAATATATATATATGTTGTGCCATTTTATGGAAAGTTAAAAGATGATGGTCAGGGGAGCTTTAATAAAAAAGTTCTAAAAAATAAAATAAAAACAGGGAGCGCTGGTCCAGCACACCAGGAAATCTGCAGAACCTTGCACAGCCACGTTGGACCAGAGTTTAATTCGCTCGTGACAAATTCATTAATTAAAAATAATTAATTAAGTCAACAGAGGAGGAAGCGATCACTTGACCTTTGGCCCAAAAAAAAAAGAAAAGGCCAGATCAAGGATGAAGAAGGGGAATTTAATACATTTGTGTCGCATACAAAACAGTCCGGCGCCGGGCAGTTTATTGTGGGACAACGCGGTCGTAAAATTTGAGCTTGGCGCGTTCGTGACCGCGTTAAAACGCTTGTGCCTCTGCGTTTGAATGGCGTCGAGCGACGTTCGGCCGAACGCAGAGCTATACAGTACTGGGGCCTTTAAAACGAGGACTATGTTCTGACAAAGAACATGTATAAAATACCAGTAAGAACATGTATAAAATACCAGTATTGGCATCGACCGAATAAATTTTATCATCGGCCAAAATCCAATATTGTGCATCCCCTAGCTATGTCAGTTGTTGACGGGATTCGGTAGGCAGGGCGTTCAGTTCTGGTGACGGGACGCCCTGCTTATATACTGGTAGTGTCACTGCCATATTTGCATATACAGGTAGTTCTCGACTTACGGCGATTCGGGGTTAAGAACGCATCTTATTAATAAAAAAAATTAATAAAATTTAAAAAATAAAATAACTGAAAAATCTTATTTTATGTGTTTAAATGTTCTTGGTTTTATGTGTACAGCAAACCCCCTACTTACGACTCCATCGACCTACGAACAACGGGACCTACGAACGTATCATATTTAATAAAAATATGAAATTACTGTATTTAAAAAAAAAAAAATTGTGTTTAAATGTTCTTAATTTCATGTGTACATCACTTTGTTGCAGCTGTGGTTGTTTTAAAGGCTTTATAAATAATAATGATATTTTGAGCAATCTTGGGCAGCAGGAAGTAGGTCTTCAGTTTACACGGTCACAAATTAATGTAGAACACCGGACGCCATTTTAGGTTCAGTCACGGGGGTCTCCGGTCACAAATTAATGTAGAACACCGGACGCCATTTTAGGTTAGCTGCCGGGAGCCGGCCTTTGAAGACTGGTGACCAGGATCGCATCATATGGATTAATTACTAGCTGGAATCGCTCTGTGAGCTCTGTGGACGTCTCAGGCTGGAGCAGCAGCTGCAGATTGATCGCCGATCGCGCCGCACCGCCGCTCCAACACCAGCCCATGGCCTGGCTAGCAGAAGCTAGCCAGCTAGCTAACACAGGCCTTGAGCAACTGCGGTGGTTCACTCGCCGGCTGCCGCGCTGCTCGGCCCGACAACAATCATGGCAACGCATGGCAACCTAAGATGTCGGCTTTGACCATCTCAAAGTAAGAAAATATATTTTTATTTATTCTGTAAATGTGAATAGCAATGTTTAACATTACAGTACACTACTGTACATGCTTAAATGTGTGCGCGCGCTCCGTTAGCGGTATTTCCACGACCTACGAACGGAATAAGGACCTACGAACTGGACGCTATTTTCACCCCCTAGCTACGGCAGAATCGAGCTGCGAACAGTTCTTATCTCCCTAACTCGTACGTAACTAGGGGGGTCACCTGTACAGCACTTTGTTGCAGCTGTGGTTGTTTTAAATGGCTTTACAAATAAATTATTACTGTAATATTACTTTGAAGCCGATTACGCGGTTTTCGGCAGTTGTCATTTAGCTTTGGTTACCTCCGGCTCCAACAGCCGGCTTTGGACAGACCGTCTGTCTGATCAGAGATTGCTTCGCTCTGATAAATGAGCTGGAAACGCTCGGTGAACTCTGTGGACATCTCAGGCGGACGAACGGCTTGGCGGCCTGGATGTTGGTGGCACCTGGAGCTAACATGCTAGCGCCAGCCCCACCGGGGACACAGGACCGACGGAGATGCCTACTGCGGCCGGGAGCTCGCCTCGATGCTCCGCCTGGCAGCCTCAGATGTTGGTCGGACCCGGAGCCAACATGCTAACGCCAGCCCCACCGGGGACACGGAGCAGATGGGCGACGGAGATGCTTGCTACGGCCGGGAGCTAACATGTTAACGTGGAGAAACGGCTTCACCAACTTCCAGTAAGTTATTAACTCTTTTTACCTTCATTATGGCTCCAAATGTATGGAGCTAACATGCAGTTACAAACAGTTTGGACCGCGTGAAGCAGCTGGAAGCTGCAGAGCTCGGACGTTCAACGAGCTAACATGCTAACAGACATGCCAACTATTTTTTTCCTTCATTATGGATCCAAATGTACTGTATGTGTTTTTTGATAATTATGTAGGGTACTGTGTTAGGATAGGCGAAGTGCTTGGTAACTGTACAGTACCATACATGTACGTGTATAAGTGGCGGCTAGTGTGTTTTCCGACTTACGGCGATTTTCGACATGCAAACGGCCGTAGGAACGGAGCTCGTTCGTAACTCGAGGACTACCTGTATACAGAATAATTATTTTGTGAGGCCAATTTTGTATAACCATAAAAAGTTTGCAGTTTTTAAATACAGCCAGAATAATTATGGTATTCCGACATATTATATTTTAGTGTTCTCCTTTGTCAAACTGTGCTTGTATTTGTTGCATGTTTAATTGTTAATTAAAATTTGGTGACTTGTGTGTTTGGAAGAATATTATGAACCGCAGTTATAGAAAACTGATGCACAACTTCTAGATGCACAACTTCTAGTTGAGTTCAGTTTAGTTTCTCCAGTAAAAACTTTTGTATCAAGCTCCATTTCCTAATGTATTTTTATAAATTAAAGAGTACGGTCGGTAACTCATAAGTGAGAAGAAAACAGTACAATACCTAAAAAAATAACATTCATGCTCATTGACATTAAGTTATAAATCATTTTATTTTACCACTTTTAGATTTAATTATTTAGAACTGTAAAAAGCACAATAAATTAATAAAAATTCATTTAAACTGCTGTAAGCAATGGTGTCAATACTTTGTGCATTTCACTGCTAGTATTACGTTATCTTCAAATTATTGTCTCGTAAACAGTGAGTAATACTTTTGTGATTCAGTCAGATATGATTGCTGAACTCTGTTTACAATACTTCATAGGTTAAGATAAAACAGACTCAGTTGTTCCTCTGAGGTTTATTGCAATGTACACATTTTATGTTCACACATGCTGATAAAAGTTTGCAGGTCACATTCACACTTTCATGCACTGTGGGGTAAAATATTAACTTCCTTTAAGTTAATCTAAAGTGTGTTTTCTTTAAAAGTCTGTACTTGAGGCTAGTCCGTTTCTACAACACTTAAAACAGGACGAGGCCATGTTTACACGAGAACAACCTCTGGAAACGTTACGTGTTTATCAATGTTTATTGGAGGTAATAAACCGCAAAAAAAAAAAGAGCAGGTTTACACAAAAACGCTGTGGTTTTCATGTCAGTCAAGTTGCCAGATAAGAAATGATGAACTATGATACAGTTGCTTTAAAATGAGTTTCACCTAAACCGTCATATGTGCTGAGTAAGTGTGTTGTAAGATGAGGTGTGCCCTGTTCGTTGAACATGTGCACAAAAAAGTAAGGGTTAAATAAGACATTTTAATTTATCTTATCTGGCAACCCTGATGCCAGGCTCAGCTGCATTCATCACACATGCAGTGTCTGCATGTTACACGTCTGCTCAGTTACAACCAAACTGGTGAATACACCAACGTCTCTTTGGAATTGGATTTTATAAGTTTGACTCCTACATGCTGAAAAAGGGTGAGCAGCACAAAAAAACTCTGCTCTCTGCCATTCATGATAACAGTTGTCGTTGTTGTTGTTGTTGTTGTTGTGATAACCGTTGTTGTCGTGATAACCGTTGTTGTGATAACCGTTGTTGTTGTCGGGATAACCGTTGTTGTGATAACCGTTGTTGTGATAACCGTTGTTGTTGTCGGGATAACTGTCGTCGGGATAACCGTCGTCGTGATAACCGTCGTCGTGATAACCGTCGTCGTGATAACCGCCGTCGCCGTCGTGATAACCGCCGTCGCGATAACCGCCGTCGCCGTCGTGATAACCGCCGTCGCCGTCGTGATAACCGCCGTCGCGATAACCGTCGTCGCCGTCGTGATAACCGTCGTCGCCGTCGTGATAACCGTCGTGATAACCGTCGTCGCCGTCGTGATAACCGTCGTCGCGATAACCGTCGTCGCTGACGTCGCCGTACTGTACAGCACGTTTGTAACTCCGTTCGTAACTCCGAATTGCTGTAAGTCGAGGGCGCCCTGTACTGTACTTTCAAGTCATGGCCATGCTGCAAATTTGACTTAGCACAGCCGATGCAGAGAACTAAATACTGTGTAGCATAAGTTTATTGTAACTAATCTGTAATAAAACTGTTCAACAATGATAAATTCTCTTCAATCCTCCAGCCCGCGTGTCATTGGCTACGCGTCTCTCAAGTTAGCAAGCTAACATTTAGATAACCTAGCATAGGCTATTGCCTTGTAAAACTTTATCCAGAATTTAACGTAGCGGCAACATACAGTATATCAGTGTTAGTAACTTTATCTTTGTCGTCCTCAATAAAATACATTATTTGTCTGATATATTTACGTCTCTCGTCTCATCACGTGTGTGACGGGCATTTCTTTGTTGAATTTATATTTTTGTAACACACTTGATAACTTTATGGTGAACAGTGGAGGATAGAAAATGTGAATGCACATTGGGAAGATGTTTCAAGACTCCCAAGTGTTGAATCAGGTTTAAAAGGAGCTGTTTCCTAGATTATTGGAGGTGGACAAAGCTCAGTAATGCTCAGTCAATATATCAGTTATCGGCATTAGCAAAACCCAAATATCGGTATCCACTAGGGGTGCACAGATTTCCTTAATTTTGGGAAATCGGACAATGCTTGCATGAGAAACAGATTTTACTGATTTTTTTTTTAGTTTTAACAACAATTGTCTAAACTTCATTTATATATTTCAGAGCACTACCTTGTGACTAATTAAAACGGGCTTATACTGTATTGTTTCCAGAATATTGTTCAATGGTCTGTTTTTCAACAAAATAAGATTGAAATTTGAAGGCGCATTGTGACCTTACAACATCTAACAGTGTTGCTTATAAAACAAAATCGGTATCGGCCAAAATCGGAATTGGCAGGTTTGACTTTGTAGAAATCGGTGATCGGCCAAAAAACTGCAATCGGTGCACCCCTAATATCCACAAAAATGTCCATATAAATCAGGCTTGTGTACAGATACAAATACTTTCATAGCTACGGTGGAAGCTGGTTAGTAAACAGATTAAACATCAAACCTCAATAATTTAAATTTAGGCTAAACTTGAGCATGAATGTGTAAAAGGGTCTAATGGAGTTTATCCGACATAGTACTGCACCCTTATTAGATATGAAGTTATATAAATCACTGTTTATGTATGCAACATAAGTTATAGTCATTCTGTTTGAAGATAATCAAAATACTGTACTGTATTTTCATAATGGTCCTCTGAATCATAGCTGAACTGAATCTGAGGTCATAGAAAACAGTCATCCCTGGAGTTGAGTGTAATAGATTTAATATATTGTATTTTTTATATGAATAAAAGTGTTAATTTTTAAAAATGGCATGCGTTTCCCCAACAATACTCAGCTGCAAATGCAGTAAATTAAAAAAAATAAAAAGCTCTTATGCTGTGTAAATATGTCAACATTTCAGAGCACGAGTGGAACATTATTGCAAATTAAGCAGGTGGCCAAAAAACAACAAAAAAAAAAAAACACTTATCACCGAGGTCAACTCACACAAACAGATAAAACTTTCCTATAATAAAACTCCAGCAAGGTCACGAAACGCACACTTCACTCGCAAAAATAAAACGAAGCACACATTTGAACACGTGCACACTTCTGTGCATTAAACCTATCACTCTGCTTCGATGCATTCTGGACGTTTTAGCTACAATTAGCATCCGCTGGACTCGAGCTAAAACTTGGGGGAAAACATCGAGAAGCTAAAACTCCAAACGGCGGCTAACGTGAGATTAGCTTCGGCTCACATTGTTCAACTTTAAAGCTAATTGCGGCTAACTGCACCGATTAAAACACAACATATATTCATTAGGAGCGATATATGTCTGTAAATATCCCGACTGAGTAGTTTTTAAACGCTTAACGCAGCGTGAAGGTATGCGGCGCGTCGCAGAGGCCTCGGTGCGACGGTCCGAGCGACACCCGATATGATGGCGGAGGGGGCGGACTGTTTGGGAAGGAGAGTCCCCGGCCTGCCCCGCCGAGGAGCAGGCCGGGGACTCTAAGCTCTATAAAAGAGCTACTCTTTTATATTAATGCATCAAAAAACGTAACATTCGATGGGAAATTATTCAGTAGTAAAAAGTAATTTTAGAGACTACGACAGGCCCGGGCTAGCAGGTTAGCATGTTAGCTCGTGCGTTAGCTGCAAAGAGGAACCGTTGGGAGCTCTTACCTTGTTTATGTCCGCGCCGCGCGTCTACAGCCACAATATCGAATATGCGTTGGTCTTTTTCTCTCAAACACTGTGAATTCGATAGTCCTCTCTGAGCGGGAGGGGGGGAAATACGCGTCTTTCTTTATGTAGTATTCCTCTCTCTCCTCCTCCTCCGACGGTCGCTGCTGAAGTATCAAGTGTGTGTCTGCTGCGAGTCGCTGCTTCTTCTTCTCTTCTTGTTGTTTGGGTTTCGGGAAAACATGGCCGTCCCAAGCGACACCACGTGACCTGGACGAGCCAATAGGCGCAGAGCAAACACACCCCTGTTTTTATTTAACCAGCTTTGCACTGCACGCTGCTGCTCCACTGGACTCTTTTTCTTTAGATTCACCTCTGGCTTCATTTTAGCCTCCGGTGGTGAAGCCATTTTTATTTTTGCACGCTGCGATCGTTCAACGAGCACACGAGTGGAGTTAATTGCTGACATAATTGTTCACATAAAAATGAGCTCTTGTAAAGACATCGTGTTTGAAACGTGCAGTGCCATGTTTTGGTCATTTCTGCAGCTTGTAAGTTTCGTAGTTAGTGCACGTTTGGTGTAGTGTTCGAGTTGACCACCAGACGGCGCTGTTGAAAAATAAAATAAACAACAAGTACTGTACCGGTCCTCCTTTTGGCAACTCCACTAAATAAAGGTCAATCTATATTTTAAATTAACTGTAGTGTGTAAATATGACGTGATTTATGGATCATTTTAAACTATTGCAACTTATTTAAGATTATGTTTGTATGTGATCAAGTCAGATAAAATGCATTTACTAGAGCAGGGGTTTTCAAAGTGGGGGCCGCGGCCCCCTGGGGGCCACCAGGAGGCGCTAGCAGGCCTCAGAAAGCTGGAGAGAAAAGACAACAACAACAAAACTAATTTAAAAAATTTTAATTACTGTAATAAAATCGAATCTATTTTTCAATAATTATTTTAAAATCTATTTTATATTGAACAATTTTTCACCATGCTCATGTTGCTGATTGGCTGCCGGTCAAACGTATCGAGCTGCTTTACTCTTCAAGCAAGTAGCAAGGACCATAGATATATACATATATATATCTATGGCAAGGACGAGATGAAGAAGCTTCTAAAAAGACTGATGAATCACCCGGCAGCTCTGCTGTCGTGGAAACTGCTGCAAAACAAACAAACAAAGAACAAACATTCTAATGTATGAGGAAGCAAACATTAAGTTTACAGTCGTACAGAAAAATGGTCATGATTGCTCGAAACGCATCATCTGAAGACCTCGAGTGTTTAAAACCTTCGAAACTTCAGCGCTACTTGAGTGGGAATATAATTCAGAGTAACATGTTTATGTCCAGCAGCTATAATAATTAATTGATTATAGTGAATTAAAGTTAAAACTTTCTAAAAGTTGATGTTTCTTTACATATTTTGTAGCATTATTCGTGGGTTTGCGAGCGGGGCCAGAAGCTGATGCTGTTTGGGGACCATGGCATGGAAAATTTGGGAACTCCTGAAAAAAATTAAATTAAATTAAAATGTTCTTCATACAAAGATGTTTCAAATACTTCACCAACTTTGCACTTTATTGTCTGAATGTTTATGAACTGTGATTCATTTTTCTTCAAGTTTTTCTGCATCTTTCATGTTCTACAGTTTTTGTGTTGTTTTAACAAATCATAAAAACGTTCGGCTCTTTCAGGACAATCCTCAAATGACTTTATTGGTGCAGCTTTAGCCTTTTCTGCCACTTTTTTTTTTCTCATAGAAAATGAACTGAGGTAAAAAATCTCTCAGACAAGAGATCAAAAGACTGGGTGGACATGGATATGATGTTCGTAAAAGAAATAATGAGTTATGTTATTGAACCGTTTACATATATATGCAATTTATCATTTTCAACAGGAATATTTCCAGATAACATGAAAGTAGCAAAGGTAATTCCTCTTTTTAAAAATGGTGATAAATGTGTATTCAATAATTATAGGCCAATATCCTTGTTACCACAGTTCTCAAAAATTCTAGAAAAACTATTTGTGACCAGATTGGATCAATTTATTGATAAACAAAATATTTTAAGTAGCAGTCAGTATGGGTTTAGAGGAAAAAACTCTACATCAATGGCTCTCATGGATTTAATGGAACAAATAACTAATGCTGTCGATCATAAACAGTACTGTGTTAGTGTTTTTGTTGATCTAAAAAAAGCATTTGATACCATTGACCACACCATTCTCCTTGAAAAACTAAATAAATATGGTATTAGAGGACCAGCATTACAGTGGGTATCTAGCTATTTGAAGGACAGGAAACAGTTTGTGCAAATAAATGATGTTAGATCTGACCTCCGTGATATCACTTGTGGAGTTCCTCAGGGTTCTGTGCTTGGACCAAAGTTATTTATTTTATATGTGAATGACTTGGTAAATGTGTCAGGACTACTTAAATGTGTTCTTTTTGCCGATGACACCACATTTTTCTGTTCGGGTAATGACATAAAACAGATTTTGGATATGATGAAAACAGAATTTATAAAAATACAAACTTGGTTTAAATTAAACAAATTATCTTTGAATTTAGATAAAACTAATTACATGATATTCAGTAACAAAAAGAGAATTGTTGATGACGATCCATTTGAAATTGAAGATGTTGTGAGCATCTGTAAATTTTCTCTAGCTGTGACTGATAGTGTGGACGGATGTTTGTCTCTGTCTGTGTCTCTGTGACAGATTGGAGACCTGTCCTTGGTGTCCCCCCTGCCTTCACCCAAAAGTAAATTCCATTCCATTTCACTTCCATTGTTAAACAAAGTTGTTGGTCACATAAAACCCTCAGGCTCCCCTGCTGAACCCATCCTCCCATCATTGTGTAAACAAGTCCTACCATCCATTGGGCAGCCTGCTCAAATTACAGACCAATCTCAAAACTCCCCTTTCTGTCCAAAATCCTAAAAAATAAAAAAAGTTTTACTCAGTTAAATCAATTTTTAAATAAGAACAAAATATTTTAGGTCTTTCAGTCTGGTATCAAGCAGCTTCATAGCACAGAAACAGCTTTGGTTAGGGTTTGCAATGACATTCTGGTAGCAGATTTCTTTTCTAACAGGTACATTTCCAAGTAAAATGAAAACAGCAAAAGTAATTCCTTTTTTAAAGTGGTGATAAACATCAATTCTCCAATTATAGACCTATATCTCTTCTTTCTCAATTTTCACAGTAAAATTGTTTTTGCAACAATTTGACAAGTTTGTGGAAAAACATAAATTATCATCTTATTGCCAATATGGATTTAGACCCAAAAGGTCAACTTAAATGGCTGTAGTTCAATTAGTAGAAGTTAGTAATTAGTAGAAATAAATAGATGCCATTTTCTGCATTATGGTGTATTTTAATGGATTGTTTAGCATCTAGTTTTACCTACATAAGTAAACACTTGATTCAACAACTATTTTAGAGTTAATGGCACAACATGAAGTCGATTGGCCAACAACTCTCATTGTGTGAATAGAGCATACTCCACTTCTCTTACACATCCTAGCCACAGTTTATGAAACATAGTATAGCCTCAGTATAGCCTCACCCCTCCCTGGGCTGCCACCTTACCGTGGTGGAGGGGTTTGAGTGTCCCAATGATCCTAGGAGCTATGCTGTCAGGGGCTTCATGCCCCTAGTAAGGTCACCCAAGGCAGACAGGTCCTAGGTGAGGGATCAGACAAAGTGCAGCCCAAAGACCCCTTATGATGAGTAAAATAAATGGACAAAATGTTCCCTCGCCCGGACGCGGGTCACCGGGGCCCCACTCTGGAGCCAGGCCTGGAGGTGGGGCACGTTGGCGAGCCCCTGGTGGCCGGGCTTTCACCCATGGAGCTCGGCCGGGCACAACCCGAAGAGGAGACGTGGGTCCCCCTTCCCATGGGCTCACCACCTATGGGAGGGGCCAAAGGGGTCGGGTGCAATGTGGGATGGGTGGTGGCCGAGGGCGGGGACCCTGACAGTCTGATCCTTGGCTACAGAAGCTGGCCATTGGGACATGGAATGTCAACTCTCTGGTGGGGAAGGAGCCTGAGCTAGTGTGCGAGGTCGAGAGATTCCGAGTAGAAATAGTCAGACTCACTTCAACACATGGCTCTGGCTCTGGAACCAGTTTCCTTGAGAGAGGTTGGACACTCTTCTACTCTGGAGTTGCCCATGGTGAGAGGCGCCGAGCAGGAGTGGGCATACTTGTTGCCCCCCATCTTGGTGCCTGTACGTTGGGGTTCACCCCGGTGAACGAGAGGGTAGCCTCCCTTCGCCTACGTGTGGGGGGATGGACTCTGACTGTTGTTTGTGCCTATGCGCCAAACGGCAGCGCAGATTACCCACCCTTTTTGGAGTCCTTGGAGGGGGTATTGGAGAGTGCGCCTCCTGGGGACTCCCTTGTTCTGCTGGGGAATTTCAACGCTCACGTGGGAAATGACAGTGAGACCTGGAGGGGTGTGGTTGGGAGGAACGGCCCCCCTGATCTGAACCCGAGTGGTGTTTTGTTGTTGGACTTCTGTGCTCGTCATGGATTGTCCATAATGAACACCATGTTCAGGCATAAGGGTGTACATATGTGCTCTTGGCACCAGGACACCCTAGGTCGTAGTTCGATGATCGACTTTGTTGTTGTCTCATCTGATCTGCGGCCGTATGTCCTGGACACTCGGGTGAAGAGAGGGGCGGAGCTGTCAACTGACCACTACCTGGTGGTGAGTTGGCTCCCATGGTGGGGGAGGATGCCGGTCAGACCTGGCAGACCCAAACGTATTGTGAGGGTCTGCTGGGAACGTCTGGCAGAGTCTCCCGTAAGACAGAGCTTTAACTCCCACCTCCGGGAGAGCTTTGAGCACGTTCCGAGGGAGGCGGGGGACATTGAGCCCGAGTGGGCCATGTTCCGCACCTCTATTGTCGAGGCAGCTTATCAGAGTTGTGGCCGCAAGGTTGTTGGTGCCTGTCGTGGTGGCAACCCTCGAACCCGGTGGTGGACACCGGCGGTGAGGGATGCTGTCATGCTGAAGGAGTCCTGTTAGGCCTTTTTGGCCTGTGGGACCCCGGAAGCAGCAGATAGGTACCGACAGTCCAAGCGGCATGCGGCTCGGGTGGTTGCTGAGGTAAAAACTCGGGCGTGGGAGGAGTTCGGAGAGGCCATGGAGAATGACTTCCGTACGGCTTCGAAGCGATTCTAGTCCACCATCCGGCGTCTCAGGGGGGGAAAGTGGTACGCGACCAACACCATTTATGGTGGGGATGGCATGCTGTTGACCTCAACTCGGGATGTTGTGAGTCGGTGGGCGG
>JBBPBX010042833.1:0-28214 GCA_038048925.1 Garcialebias charrua | reverse complement strand
ACAGAATTTATGTGTTGTTTCCATGTCAGTTTGTCATCAATGATAACACCCAAAAACTTCACCTCACTCACTCTACAAATCTCAACACCCTCAATTTTGAGTGGAACATCAACAGTTTTCTTTTTATTACTGAATATCATGTAATTAGTTTTTTCTAGATTTAATGATAATTTATTTATTTTAAACCAAGTTTGTATCTTGACAAATTCTGTCTTTATCAATTCCAACATTTGTTCTATATCTTCACCTAAACAGAAAAATGTGGTATCATCAGCAAAAAGTACACATTTAAGGAGTCCTGACACATTTACCAAGTCATTCACATATAAAATAAATAAGCTTTGGTCCAAGTACAGAGCCTTGGGGAACTCCACATGTGATATTACAGAGGTCAGATCTTACATCATTTATTTGTACAAATTGTTTCCTATTTTTTAAGTAGCTAGATACCCACTGTAATGCTGGTCCTCTAATACCATATTTGTTCAGTTTTTCAAGGAGAATGGTGTGATCAATAGTATCGAATGCTTTTTTTAAATCAACAAAGATACTGATACAATGTTGTTTTTGATCGACAGCAGTAGTTATTTGTTCCATTAATTCCATGAGAGCCATTGATGTAGAGTTTTTTGATCTAAACCCATACTGACTGTTGCTTAGAATATTTTGTTTATCTATAAATTGGTCTAGTCTGTTTACAAATAGTTTTTCAAGAATTTTTGAAAACTGTGGTAACAAGGATATAGGTCTATAATTGTTGAATACACATTTATCACCATTTTTAAAAAGAGGAACGACCTTAGCTACTTTCATATTATCTGGAAATATTCCTGTTGAAAATGATAAGTTACATATGTATGTGAACGGCTCAATAACATGGCTCATTATGTCCTTCACAAACATCATATCCATGTCCACCCAGTCTTTCGATCTCTTGTCTGTAAGATGTTTTACTACATTCATTATTTCCTCTTTGTTAGTTCCATTTAGAAAATACTATTTGCACAACCTGTAATTGAGTGGATCATATTTTTATCTACTTTTGGTATCTTAGCTGCAAGGCTTGATCCAACATTCACAAAATATTGATTAAATCCATTTACAATTTCATTTTCATCATGAATTTCATCGTTGTCTTTTACAAAATATTTTGAAATACCAGTTTTTGCTTTATGATTCTTCAGGACACTATTCATTACTCGCCATGTTGCTTTCATATCACCATTACTTTTATCTAATAATTTACTATAATATTCTTTCTTATGTTTCCTTATAATCCCTACTAATTTATTTTTATACTTTTTATATTTTTCTTCAGCGCTCTGACTTCGCAATTTCAAGAAACATGAATACAAATAATTCTTTTTTTTACAAGCATTTCTCAACCCTTTTGTCATCCATGGTTGATCAACCGTATTTCTCTTTGTGTAATTTGTTTGCACACAATTCTTTTCATACAGAGCTTCCAAGATATTCATAAACTCATCATATGCTCTGTTCGCATCATCAACATACACTTCATTCCAGTCTTGTTTATCTAGATCCTCTTTCAATTTTTCCAAAACTTTTTTTGATGTGTTTATGATCTTTTTCTTCGTTGTAACTGCTTTTGTGATGTTTTGATCATTTTTATAGATTGTGAAAACTGGTAAATGATCACTTAAGTCGGTCGTTAAGATACCACCTATCACATCCCCATTTGTTATATTTGTGAAAATATTATCAATTACAGGTGGTCCCCGACTTACGAGCGCCCTGACCTACGAGCGTTCGACTTTACGAGATTATCATAATTAATAAAAATATGAAATAAAAAAAAAAATTTTTTTTTTTTTTTTTTGGGTTTAAATGTTCTTAATTTCATGTGTACAGCACTTTGTTGCAGCTGTGAATGTTTTAAATGGCTTTATAAATACGTAAAGTATCATTATTATCATTTTTTTTAAAATAATTTCGTGCTTTTTTGAACAACTTCCTGCGGGAACCAGGAACCGGAAATACCGCCTCCGCCATTTTACATTCATTAGTTCCAGTCTCGGCACTCGGCAGTCGGCTTTTGGAGGACTGTTTCTCCCATAAGAGCATGCCTCATACGGATAAATTAACTGGAAACACTCCCTGAACTCTGTGAATGTCTCAGGACTGGAGCAGCAGCCGCGATCGCTCCGCCGAGCGCTCCCACAGCACCGCGCGAGACCAGCAGCTCATGGTATGAGCTAAGGCTAACATGCTAAACCGGACCCAGCACCAGACCTGCAGCAGACAGCCGGCTTTGTGCGATCAGAGGTCCCTGGAGCTCGCCTCGATGTCGGACTGGAAGCCGAAGACATCGGGGGACAACGAGCTAACTTGGAATAACAAAGCCGACAGCATTTTTGGAGATGCAGATAAACCGGACTGCCCGGAGCTGCGGATTCGGGGGGGCTAATGCTAACAGATGCAGCTGAAGGCGGCGCAAGCAGACGGCTTTCGGTAAGTTATTAAAACTTTTTCTGTATGAAGTTAGGATACTAACAGTCCTTTCTGTCTGGACTAGACAGTTGCACTGCACTTTGACTGCACATAGAGCGCGCGGAGGGGGGGGCGAGAGACGACGTGTCTGTCGTGTGAAAACAAAAGGCGGAGAAAAGCACTGTTGTACAGAAAAAACTGTACAGGTATGTGTTTATAGATGAATGTGTGGTGTAATGTGCTAGCTAACTGCTTGTAAATAAAGTGTTGTGCATGTTTAAGGATCAGTATGTACGCTTGTTCAGTCTCATGTTGATAAACGGGTGTGCGCCGCAGCGCTAGCGTCTTTTTTCTATTTGCGAGCAAAGTTCCGGTTTTACGAGATAGCCACTGCGGGCCGTTCCGAGGTACGAATTTTCGGTTTACGAGCAACTCATAAGTACGGAACTCGCTCGTAAGTCGGGGACCACCTGTATTGTGGCACTATGAGTTGTAATTCTTGTTGGCTTTGATATCAATGGATACATATTTAAACTGTACATTGAGTTTATAAATGTGCTTATGTTATTTGAATCTGTTTTATTTCCCATATCAATGTTAAAGTCTCCACACAAAAAAACTTTTTTATTAAAACTCTTCTCCATTAGCTCCAAGATTTTATCAGTGAAAATTTCTATATTTGCTCCTGGTGATCTATATACACAACTTATTATTATGTTTTTATCGTTTTTGTTTATTATTTCTATTGTTATCATTTCCATAATATTATCAACTATTATTGACATTTCACTATTTAATTTACATTTTATTTCATTATTGACAAATAGAGCGACTCCACCACCTCTTTTATTATTTCTGTTCATATGATATAATTCATACCCCTCGATGTGAATATTACTTGTGTTATCATCATTGAGCCATGTCTCTGACAGCGCTATTATCGTAAAAGTTCTATTTAACTGTTTTAAATAATCTGTTATTTTGGATATGTTTGCATTTATATTTCTGCTATTAAAGTGAATAATAGAGAGAACCCCATTTGATATATTATGATGAGAAGCTACACGCTAACTACGGCCAGCTAAGCAAGAAAGTTCATGCTCAATAAAAATAAAAAAACTGTCCAGATGACCCAACTGAGAATTATTGGACACGGCTAGCTAGCTTCTCTACTTAGCTCTCGAGGAAAACAGACGTTCACCATTTATGCACAGTTTTCAACAACAACAAAAAAGTAACGGTAAATAAAGCTTTTTACTTACTTCCACAGATAACTTTCAGCTCAAGAAGATGATGTCCTGCCCGGCGCCGAGGCTCCGGTAGAGAGGACCGGTTAGACCGGCGGAGCTCCATCTAGCTCGTTCTGAATTTTGACAATGCCCAGCAATATGCTGGTGAAGATTCTTAGTCATCCAGGACATGATAAAATCAAAAAAGGCGTTCAATACAGAAACAACAGGACTTCATTTCTAACAGAAGACGTTTCGCTTCTCATCCGAGAGGCTTTCTCAATTCAAAGGGCAGCGTGCAGAAGCAAAGCTTTTAAAGGGCTAACAGAAGGCACACACACATCTACCACTACCGGTGTATGAATGTGTGTATGAATGGGTGGATGGCTGGTACTGTGAAGCGCTTTCGGGCCCCTCAAAGGGGGCTGGAAAGCGCTATATCCACCTTATTCCTGAAGCCTCTGCTGTAGAAACGAATGTGCATTTTACTTCCTGTCCGACACCGGAAGTGCCTGTATTCCATAGGCGGAGTATGGATCGCGGGTGTTTTTGAAAGTTATTTTCATTCATTTTATCGGAGCAAACACAGCTTTTGTTTAAACGGAACGTTTACTGAAATGTCCTACCGGGGTTCAGGTACCTGCTGTGCTGTTCGCGGCTGCACCAACAACCGGACCAAGCTAAATCTTTGGCTAAAACAACAGTGTTTTCAACACGGACCCAAAACAAAGAAAGAGTGTTCCTGTGAAAAGCGATATGGTTTCCATCGCCTACCTACAGATGACGACGTAAAAAGAAGGTGGCTGAAAAATCTGAATTTGAAGAGACCACCCAAAACGCTGTTTGTGTGCTCATTTCACTTCATTGATAAACGGCCGACAGAGGAAAACCTGCATCCTACTCTATGGCTGGGCTACGATAAACAACCGGAGAAGAAACGTCGGTTCCTCAGAAGGATTGAAAACAGTGTGATGAGAATGTCAGGTATGATGCCGACTCAATGAAGTAGTTAAAGATACAACTGTACGTAATCTGCGGCCACTTTTTCATATCGTCCACCCATCCTTCGTCCGCAGCAGGGAGCGGTATGGTTATACTGTCCTTTCTTAGCTCTGTCGAGTGGTGTTCCCACATTTTTAATGAACTAAAACAACAAAGTTTGGACTGTCTTCAACTGTATTACTCGCATGTAAACAAACGGTGGTTCCGGTCAACCGGAAGTTGTGTGCACATTTCGCGCAAAGCGTCATGGGGCGTAGGAATAAGGTGGATAAGTAAGCTCCATTTACCATAAATTGACAAATCACACCGCAACAGCAGGAGCCTCTCAAAGTCTTTGTTAGTCTAATTCACAAACGGGGCTCCTCTGTTCACATCAGGTGTGAGACGCCTGCCCAAGGGCTGCACTATATGTTTTAGAAAGTTTGAATCTAAAGGGCGAGGCAAAGCTCTGCGCTGGACCGAGCGCCGCGCCACGCGCCTGTGCTGCGCGTGGGGGGTTCACAGCAGAGCACAGCGTGAAGCAGCGTGTGGCTCCGTTTTCGCTCCAAATACTTGATGTCATTTGAGCAGAAGCAGGGCGGAGCGTTTAGCTACGGGACAAATTGAGGTCGCTGATTGGTCATTTGCTGACAGCCTACTGATTTGATTGACAGGTCGGGTCTGAGAAGAATAAGGCAGAGGGCTGTGCAGCTTTGTTCTGTGTTTATATGTTAATAAAAAAGTCCTAAAAATTAAAATTAAAACAGGGAGCGCTGGTCCTTCAACCCACACAGCAGACAAGCACACCAGGAAATGTTTAGAACCTGCGCATCCACGTTGGACATGAGTTTAGTTCACTCGTGACAAGTTCATTCATTCCTCCTCATCGGAGGAGGAAGTGAATGGTGACCGCTTCAAGCGATCACTTGACTTTTGGCAAAAAAACAAAAGAAAAGTCCAGATCAGCGATGAAGAAGAGGAATTTAATTCATTTGTGTGTCACACAAAACAGTCCGCCACCAGGGCAGTTTATTGTGAGACACCGCGTGCGCGTGAGCGGTCGTAAAATTTGAGCTTGGCGCATTCGCGTTCAAAGGCTTGTGCAAGCGGAGCTCGCACAGCGTGGCGCCGCGTGGCCTCGCGCTAGCGCGGAGCTATGCCTCGCCCTTAAGGCTACGTTCACACTGCAGGCAAATCCGACCCAAATCTGATTTTTTTTGCCCCATCTGACCCATATCCGATTTTTTTTATGAGAGTCTGAACGCAACAAATCCGATGTTTTCAAATCCGACCCAGGCCGTTTCAGTATGTGGTTTTAAATCAGATATATATCTGATGTTTTCAAAGCGACTGCAGTCTGAACACCCATGTGATTTACATCTGACTTTTGCAGAACACGTGCGGCTCATTTAATTGAGCCCGCGCATGTTTGTACAGACACAAAGGGGACACGCAGCTCAGAGCGGGGTGGGGGCTTGCGGGGGGAGACCAGCTCTCTGTACTTGCAGCGACGCACACACCACTCGCTTGCTTTCTTCTCAGTTTTGGCCTTTAATCATTTGGATGTTTAGCTCTCCCCGATTGGAGAACAACTTCAAAATTACGAACACACACTGAAAACTGCCGCGTGCGTCCATGTTTACTTCCTCAAACACAGGGTGCTGCGTCAGCAGTGTTGACAGATCTCGCGACAAAAACAAGCGACCAGCCCCATGAAAACAAGCCCAAACAAGCAACTCGCAGCCTGCGTGTCACGTCACGCAGGCTGCGACATGAGCCGCAGCGCGGATCCAAAAGAGAAATGGAGCAGAACACAGCAGCTGCAGCTCAATTTTTAATATCACATCTATCACATGTTTTCTTCTGTACATGCGGGTCACGTCTGCAACGTAGAGCGTTCACACTGGAGTCATGCAGGTCTGATGCTGGTCGCATTTAAAATGTAGTGTGAAAGTTCACACCAAAAGATCTGATTTAAAACAAATATCGGAATTGAGCATTAAGACCTGCAGTGTGAACGTAGCCTAAGACCTCCTCCTCTGTTTAAAGATGGTTTCTCACGTTTAATATAAACCGCTTCCTTCACACCTCTCTCAATCCATCTGTGCTCTCGGTCCAAAATTTGCACATTCTGGTCCTCAAAAGAGTGACCCTTCTCCGTTAGGTGGAGGTGAACAGCTGAGTTTTGTATAGAGGAGGTGTCTCTCCTGTGTTGAGACATTCGTCTGTGAAGAGGCTGTTTAGTTTCTCCAATGGACCTTACCAAGCTCCGCCCACAGGGCCGCGTTTCATTGGCTAATGCCCATAACACGTCACCGCGCAGCTTCCACGTGCGTGCCGGTCTCACAAAACAAACGCTACGGTAGCGTTTGTGAGACCGGCACCACATGCTACTTACATTGCTAGCTAGCATACGTGCAGAATTTTTTTGCGTCAGGGCTGGAAAAATGGTCCTCCACCGTCAGTGGGGTATCTGTACAGGAGATGTCAGGTACCCTGACCGTATTTGTGGAAGTAAAATTCACCGTTTCCCTATATGTGAAACTGAATGCCTTGCTTGGATCAAAGCTTGTGCACGACCACAAAACTGAACAATTATTTCTTTCACCAGCAGAGAAGGGTTGACCTGCTTTTGAAACCTGCTAGTTAATTTACACCTAAAGCCCGAGATACACTCATGCGTCCTCAGGTACGCCACCATACGTGCGCATTTTGTGCGCATGTGTTTTGCTGATATGCTTCAGCATATGTCAGAAACTATCAGCTTTCTAAACGCTCGCGTTCTCCTTGTTGTAATATGAGCAGCTGCACACGGAGGGGACTCAACTGAGCTCGCTGATTGGTTACTTGCTGACACGCCTACTGAAATGATTGACAGCCAGCTCATGTAGCGCCTTGAAGACCGCGGCGGTGTTCATGCGGTGTTTCTACTATATATGTTGTAAAAAGTTCTCTCAGAAATAAAAATAATAACAGGGAGTGCTTTTCCTGCAGCACACAGCCCACCAGGGATATTTAAAACATCGCCGCACCCAGGTAGGACCTGAATTCATTCATTTCAATCATCGAGTGAACGGAGGAAGAAGCGGTTACTTGACTTTAGGCAAAAAAACAAAAGAAAAGGCCCGATCAGCGATAAAGAAGGGGAATTTATTTAATTTGTGTAACATACAAAACAGTCCGGCGCCGGGGAAGTTTATGTTCAGACACCGCGCATCGCGTATGCGTAGTAAAAAAATACTTTTGCGCGTACGTGCCCTGAGGGGCTACGCGGGGCTACGCTTTTGCCACAGCGTACGTACGCTGCGTATAGGCGTATCGTGAGGACGCTCGAGTGTATCTCGGGCTTGAGCCTCAAATTTCCGCCTGGCATTTTTTACTTGTTTTTCACTAGAAAATATGAAGAAAATGTTCTATGGACAAGTGCTTCAGCACATTTGTTCAGAATATTTAGATCTTTCAATATCTGGCATTATTTTACATTATACTTGTTAAAAAACAACTATTAAAACTGTTTAACATCAAGAAAAAACAATAAGCGAAATTAGATTTTAGAGATTTTATGCAAATAAAACACTGCATTTGAACATGCAGTACAGATTTTGCATCACAAATTAACAATTTCAACACTATAGAACATATTTACAATGTTTTTTTTATTCTCACTTATTTTTACAAATAAGAAACAGACTAACAATTCAAATTATTTACAGGCGAATTTCCCCTCCCTACATTTCTCATTATCTTCTACACAAACAAAGTACAAACTGATGAATATTATATGTTATAGACTTGATATACTATTCCAAAAACAAAATAAAATATAAAAAATAAAATAAAACTATATCCTATTATATGTACCCAGTATAAAACAATTATCCACCAAATAACAGCCCTCATTCATTCAGAAATAAAATTCAAAAAGTTATTAGATTGTTAGATCAAATGTTTTTTCAGCTTTTTCTTCAGAAGAACAAAAAGAAACTTCTCCAAATTCAAATCATCCAGGAATCTCCTTATTGTCTTTTTATTCCTTGATTTGACATAGTTTGATCTGAATCTCTGCTCTGCTGCTCATGTTTTTCCTGCTCAAGCTGCACTCTGTTCGTGCTGAAGACAAAAGACTCGCTTTCCAGGGCGCCAGTGTTGCCAGGTGAGAAATGTAGGATTATCGTACTAGAGCCCTAAAATTATCGTATTTTGAGGGAAATTATCGTACACCCGTCAAAACCAAAATAACAAGTATGCACTATAGTCACTCTGTTGTTGAATTGCGTCTAACAGGCACTCACAGCTTTGTGGCGTCAGTACGGGTGGGAACCATAGACAATAATACGTATTAATGTCTGGTGGCAACTAATGAGCCCGCCCCCCCGCGCTTCTTGTTTTGTTTCATGGCGGTTTTAATTTAATAACTCAACTAAATTCTGTCTATTAAGTTTGTATTTTCAAGGAAATAATAACTTGATCTTTAGCTTTACTGATCCATCCATCCATCCATCCATCTTCTTCCGCTTATCCGGGGTCGGGTCGCGGGGGTAGCAGCCTAAGTAGGGAGGCCCAGACTTCCCTCTCCCCAGCCACTTGGAGCAGCTCCTCCGGGGGAATCCCAAGGCGTTCCCAGGCCAGCCGAGAAACATAGTCCCTCCAGCGCGTCCTGGGTCTTCCTCTGGGTCTCCTCCCGGTGGGACATGCCCGGAACACCTCACCAGGGAGGCGTCCAGGAGGCATCCTAACCAGATGCCCGAGCCACCTCAACTGGCTCCTCTCGATGTGGAGAAGCAGCGGCTCTACTCCGAGTCCCTCCCGGATGACTGAGCTTCTCACCCTATCTCTAAGGGAGAGTCCAGCCACCCTGCGGAGAAAACTCATTTCAGCCGCTTGTATCCGAGATCTTGTTCTTTCGGTCATAACCCAAAGCTCATGACCATAGATGAGGGTGGGAACGTAGATCGATCGGTAAATTGAGAGCTTTGCCTTTTGACTCAGCTCTCTCTTCACCACGACAGACCGGTACAGCGCCCGCTTCACTGCGGACGCTGCACCTATCCGCCTATCGATCTCACGCTCCAGTTTTCCCTCATTCGTGAACAAGATCCCGAGATACTTAAACTCCTCCACTTGGGGCAGGACCTCCTCCCCGACCCGGAGAGGGCATGCTACCCTTTTCCGGCTCAAGACCATGGCCTCGGACTTGGAGGAACTGATCCTCATCCCGGCCGCATCACACTCGGCTGCAAACCGCTCCAGTGAAAGTTGTAAATCACGAACTGATGAAGCCAGTAGGACCACATCATCTGCAAAAAACAGAGAAGCGATTCTAAGGTCACCAAAACGGATCCTCTCAACACCTTGGCTGCGCCTAGAAATTCTGTCCATAAAAGTTATGAACAGAATCGGTGACAAAGGGCAACCTTGGCGGAGTCCAACTCTCACCGGAAACGAGCCTGACTTACTGCCGGCAATGCGGACCAAGCTCTGACACCGGTCGTACAGGGACCTAACAGCCCTTATCAAAGGGCCTGGTACCCCATACTCCCGGAGTACCCCCCACAGAACCCCCCGAGGGACGCGGTCGAATGCCTTCTCCAAGTCCACAAAGCACATGTAAACTGGTTGGGCAAACTCCCACGCACCCTCCAGGACCCTGTTGAGGGTGTAGAGCTGGTCCAGTGTTCCACGACCAGGACGAAAACCACACTGCTCCTCCTGAATCCGAGGTTCGACTATCCGACGGACCCTCCTCTCCAGAACCCCTGAATAGACCTTACCAGGGAGGCTTAAGAGTGTGATCCCCCTATAGTTGGAACACACCCTACGGTCCCCCTTTTTGAATAGGGGAACCACCACCCCAGTCTGCCAATCCAAGGGAACTGCCCCCGATGTCCACGCGATATTGCAGAGTCGCGTAAGCCAACACAACCCTACAACATCCAGAGCCCTAAGGAACTCCGGGCGAATCTCATCCACCCCCGGAGCCTTGCCACCGCGGAGCTTTTTAACCACCTCGGCGACCTCAGCACCAGAGATCGGAGAACCCGACCCAAAGTCCCCAGGCTCCGCTTCCTCAGTGGAAGACGTGCCAGTAGGATTGAGGAGGTCTTCGAAGTATTCCGCCCACCGACTCACAACATCCCGAGTTGAGGTCAGCAGCACGCCACCCCCACCATAAATGGTGTTGGTCGCGTACCTCTTTCCCCCCCTGAGACGCCGGATGGTGGACCAGAATCGCCTCGAAGCCGTACGGAAGTCATTCTCCATGGCCTCTCCGAACTCCTCCCACGCCCGAGTTTTTGCCTCAGCAACCACCCGAGCCGCATGCCGCTTGGACTGCCGGTACCTATCAGCTGCTTCCGGGGTCCCACAAGCCAAAAAGGCCCAATAGGACTCCTTCTTCAGCCTGACAGCATCCCTCACTGCCGGTGTCCACCACCGGGTTCGAGGGTTGCCACCACGACAGGCACCAACAACCTTGCGGCCACAGCTCCGATAAGCTGCCTCGACAATAGAGGCGCGGAACACGGCCCACTCGGACTCCATGTCCCCCGCCTCCCTCGGAACGTGTTCAAAGCTCTCCCGGAGGTGGGAGTTAAAGCTCCGTCTTACGGGAGACTCTGCCAGACGTTCCCAGCAGACCCTCACAATACGTTTGGGTCTGCCAGGTCTGACCGGCATCCTCCCCCACCATCGGAGCCAACTCACCACCAGGTAGTGGTCAGTTGACAGCTCCGCCCCTCTCTTCACCCGAGTGTCCAAGACATGCGGCCGCAGATCAGATGAGACGACAACAAAGTCGATCATCGAACTGCGACCTAGGGTGTCCTGGTGCCAAGAGCACATATGGACACCCTTATGCTTAAACATGGTGTTCGTTATGGACAATCCATGACGAGCACAGAAGTCCAATAACAGAACACCACTCTGGTTCAGATCAGGGGGGCCGTTCCTCCCAACCACACCCCTCCAGGTCTCACTGTCATTGCCCACGTGAGCGTTGAAGTCCCCCAGTAGAACAAGGGAGTCCCCAGGAGGCGCACTCTCCAATACCCCCTCCAAGGACTCCAAAAAGGGTGGGTAGTCTGAGCTGCCGTTTGGTGCATAGGCACAAACAACAGTCAGAGCCCGTCCCCCCACACGTAGGCGAAGGGAGGCTACCCTCTCGTTCACCGGGGTGAACCCCAACGTACAGGCACCAAGATGGGGGGCAACCAGTATGCCCACTCCTGCTCGGCGCCTCTCACCAGGGGCAACTCCAGAGTGGAAGAGTGTCCAACCCCTCTCAAGGAAACTGGTTCCAGAGCCAGAGCCATGCGTTGAGGTGAGTCCGACTATTTCTAGTCGGAAACTCTCAACCTCACACACTAGCTCAGGCTCCTTCCCCACCAGAGAGGTGACATTCCATGTCCCAATGGCCAGCTTCTGTAGCCGAGGATCAGACCGCCAGGGTCCCCGCCCTCGGCCACCACCCATCTCACATTGCACCCGACCCCTTTGGCCCCTCCCACAGGTGGTGAGCCCATGGGAAGGGGGACCCACGTCTCCTCTTCGGGCTGTGCCCGGCCGGGCTCCATGGGTAAAAGCCCGGCCACCAGGCGCTCGCCAGCGTGCCCCACCTCCGGGCCTGGCTCCAGAGTGGGGCCCCGGTGACCCGCGTCCGGGCGAGGGAAAACTTAGTCCATTAATTGTACTCATCATAGGGGTTTTTGGGCTGCACTTTGTCTGGTCCCTCACCTAGGACCTGTCTGCCTTGGGTGACCCTACTAGGGGCATGAAGCCCCTGACAGCATAGCTCCTAGGATCATTGGGACACTCAAACCCCTCCACCACGGTAAGGTGGCAGCCCAGGGAGGGGGAGCTTTACTGATATCACTACTAAAAACATCCCTAATTGTAAATTTAATATTCATTTTATTTATTTATTTTTATTAATGCATTCTTTCTGTTTCATACCCTGGACATCCCATAAAGACATGCTGAACCGTTTCAGTGAGATTGCTGGTGCACATGTCACAAAAAAGTCCTGTTGCATGTTTTCCAATTATTTTAAGAGATTTATTAAGGCCTGTGTGTCCTATTCTAATGCAAGTAAGTTCCTGTTTCTTCCTGCTTTCCTTGTATATCCTACCTTTTTTGTTGTGTAAATGTCTTCCTGTATCAATAATGTCCCAGGTTTCCTGCCATATTTTCTTAAAGGGGACCACACATGCAAAATTCACTTTTTAATGTTTTTTTACTCAACTTTGGGTATTTACTTCATAAAAAAACAGTCCTTGTGCCAAAAAAATGCACCCAGTGGTTTATTTACTCTAAGTAGATTTATTTGTCTGTGATTAAAAACGCTTCGTTTCACACTTCCTGCGGTTTGTGACGTCACAAACCGTAGCCAATCACCTCAAACCTGAGTCCAGCCCCTCACCTAGCAACCCCTGGTGATGCTCCACCCACTTGAGTATAAAAGATGTCACGGTTGCCTAGCGGTTTAGGAGCTGACCTGGCGGTCATTTATTTATTTATTTATTCATTTATTTAGCCCCCGGGGGGCTAGGGGTTTGCCCTGCTCCAGCCATGCAGCACATCTCGAGTAAAACCAGAATGTTTTATTACCTTGTTTGAATGAACTCTGTCTCGTTGAAACTGTGCACACACACTCTCGCGGTTTGGACTTGTTTCTTATATGATGAAGGACTACTTTTGCACAACTGTCAGTTTGGTTGAGCGGTTACGACACTTGAGCGCCACGCAGGAGAGCGGAGATCGCATCCTGTCAACGGCATCTTTTTTTTCCCCCTTTTTTTTAAAGCCTTTTGTTTCGGAGAAATCGGGGTGAGACTAGATATATACATCGACATAATAATACTTTATAATTGTTATTTTTACGTTTTAGTTCAATTTTTAGTGTAATATCGCTCCCAACGCGCAGCCGGCAGAAAACTGTGCACACACACACTCTCTCGCGGGGCGACAGTCTGTACCATCAAGCACCACTGATCGATATATTTTCAGATTAGCAACTTATTTATTTTAAGAATACCTTTCACTTCATCAAAATCTAATCAAAACTTCAGCGTTCTAAATGTAGGTGGTTGTGATTATTTCTTATACGATGAAAGACTGCTTTTTGCATAACTGCCCGGTTGGCCCAGAGGTAGTGAACCGGACTCATCATCCGAAGGACATAGGTTCGCCTCCTGGTCATGGCATCCCTTTTTAAAAATTTTTTAAGCCTTTTGTTTTGCAGACCGACAGCGAAGACACCATCTGCGCTGCGGGAGTTGCTGGGAGCTACTGACTTTTGAGGTCCGGGGGTCCGGTCAAAGGTTGCCTCATGCGGATAAATTAACTGGAGACATTCTGTGAACTTTGTTTGTGTGTGGACTGAAGCAGCGATCGCTCCCAAAAGCGCCGCATGCAACGAGCGGAGCTAACACCGCCCGCTCGGAGGAGGAAAAGCTATCATTAGCCTCGGAGGTGGGCTAATGCTAAAAAAAGGAGCTGCAAATGGCGGCGCGCGCAGAGGGCTTTTGGTAAGTTATCTTAAGCTACTAGCACTAACAGTAAGTCAAATGAGTAATAAAAAAGAGCTAATTTTAAAATAACAACATATTAGAGATACTGGCTGTTACAGAGGGCGTAGTTAATGTAAATAGGTCTTTGTAGGGCGTGGCTTTCAGACCTCATTATTCATAAACCGGTCGTTTAGAACGGAAGTGAAATTTGGCAGAATTAGAAAGGGGATATTTTATTATCTAAGCATTATTTTGTGTATAAAATTGACTGAAAATGGTCTGGATAGCCCACAGATAAACCACAAAAAATTATATATCCTACATTTGGTCCCCTTTAATATATTTCTTAATTATCATTTAACATTTAACTTTATATAAATGTTCTCTCATTTTCATCACTTCTTCTTCCAGACCTGTGCCACACGAGAAACGGCTCTGCTTTTTTTATTTTCTAACTCATGGGGCTGGCGCAGCGGTCTATTCAGCCAATCATGGCCGTTGTTCTGAGGCAAACGCACGCACGTCACTCTTGGGTCACATTTAGAAAAGCACGATTGGCTGGAATTTCAAGATGCATTCAGGGTTAACAAAAAAACTCAGACAGACAGTTGCGACAGGCTGATGGGAAACCGATCACTATACATATTCTAGGAACGGTCAAATTATCGTATTTTTGGCCTTTTTCGGGATTATTGATCGTACATCGTACAGAGGGCAAAATTATCGTACAAATACGACAATTATCGTGCACCTGGCAACACTGCAGGGCGCTTGCAGCTGTGGGAGGGTGATTACCGTAATACCAGCAAAAAGAGCCTAAAAGCGCACTTTTTTTTCTTTCAAACACGTTTGAATTTTTCTGATAGCACAAACGGTTGCAGAGTTACGGTAATCTAAAAATAGCTTGGGAAAACGTGTGGAAAAAGTGTCGGCGGAGACACCGGCGGTTTAAAAGGGTTAACAACACGCGGTCACGATGAGAGAAAGCCACAGTTCACTGAACGTCCTGGAAGTTGGGAAGAAACAGCTCTGCTAACTCCACATGAGCTAGCTAACACAACGAGCTCTACTGTCGATTTCACCTAAAACTGCACAAAATCGTGACACGAAGGCTGGATTTTAACTAACACACCGGACGGCTGAGCTCGTTAGCCCTCACAAAAGTCGCTGTCGGCGTGTTTAGCAGCTAAAGCAGCAACGGCTAACCAACCACTTAAGGAATGAATGGAGATTACAGTTAGCATTAGCTTTGCGACCAAGGCACACAAACTTTTGCCAACAATAGAAATCGCTGATTTCAAAAGTAACCCTCAAAACCATGAATGCCTGACTTACCCAGCCTTGCAGAACAATAGGCATCAGTGATCCTGTCCACAGCTGTATTAATGCTGAGCGAGCGTGTGAGGAGCTGATGTTTTCCTCATCAGACAGTAGCATTAGCTGTGACGCGCACGCTGTTGGAAGCATCGCGTGGCTCAAACAACTTGATAACGTCCAAAAAAAATAACATGAACTTGTTGGTTCCCCTGTCCATTGTCATGGCTGATATTTTCTTGGAATCTGGCAGAAATTATACACTATTCGACTCAGAAAAACCCTGCAGAGTCAGTCAACGCCATATTTACATTGAAAGTAATGCTGCTGCTTGGAAGACATGCAGACCGGTCGGAGCTTAGGGGGCGTTTCTGGGCGGAGCTTGGTAAGGTCCATGTATAGGTCTGGACAGTCCTCGCTGCACTGGACTGCATACACCACACCACTCTGTTTGTGTGTGGGTGTTCTGTCCTTAGGATGGACCAGCCTCTGTCTGAGAGTCCTGCTGGGTTTGAAATGTACTGGGATGTTGTGTTTGTTGAAAATCCTTCTGAAATTCTCTGAGACTCCAGCAACATAAGGAATGACAATGTTTTTTAGTCTGTTCACCTTTTTCTGTTCATTAGTGTGTTTTGTAGATTTCCTCGCTGACTTGACAAAAGTCCAGTTAGGGTATCCACATGTTTGGAGAGATTTGTTGATGTGTTTCTGTTCCTTTTCCTTCCCTTCTGTCTTCGTGGGGATGTGTTTGTGAACCCGTCTGTGAATTAGACTAACAAAGACTTTGAGAGGCTCCTGCTGTTGAGGTGTGAGGTGTGAATTGTCAATTTACATACAGTAGATGTGTGTGTGCCTTCAGTCAGCCCTTTAAAAGCTTTGCTTCTGCACGTTGCCCTTTGAATTGAAAAAGCTCCTCGGATGAAGAGCGAAACGTCTTCTGTTGCAAATAAAGTCCAGTTGTTTCTGTATTGAATGCCTTTTTTGATTGCCCAGCAAGCACAAAAAACCCAGAGAAATTCCAAATGGCGGATCAATGTTTTGAAAAGTTTCTGAAAGATCCAGTGACTCCTCCAACTGTAACGCCAAAAATACACTACTTGCGGTCCGCTCCGCTCCGCAGGTCGCAGCTGAGCGTCTCAAACTCCAATTTCCACTACCTCCGCTCAGCTCAGGTCCGCCTGCATGCGCGGGATTTGCGAGATCGCGCGATAAATCAAGTGATAAATAAGCAAGTCAGAACAAAACAATTCATTCGGTGGAAGGAGAACAACAGTAGAGACTGCTGCCTTGATCTTCTCTCGTAAATGAGCGACAGGACATGGTTTGAGCAACAGGAAGTGATGTATTACATTTCAGAATAAAATACTTTATTTATTTATTTATTTCTTGTATTGCGTTTGTAGGCGTAGTCATAAATGATAGTTTGACAGCATTTTTGTACAAATAAATCCGTATAGAGCTAGGATTAGTCCGCCCGTGGTGATTTTATTTTGTAAATACGGAAGTTGTGCTCGTTCCTTTTCCTGTTGGTGCGACGTAATCTTCAAAAGTTGACTCCGGCACAGCTCCGGCGTCCGGCAGAAATAGAAAAATTTCTAATTTTGACGGACTGCCGTCCGCTCTCCGCAGCTCACTGCCGCCGTGCGGAGCCAGTGTAAATTCTGTCATTGATTATAATGGGTGCGTATTTGCTGCGGAGGTCGGATCGGAGCGGGGCGGAGCCGTAACGCGTGTAGTGTATTTTTGGCGTAAGGATGGCTCCTTCCTGTTGGTCTTGTCTTCGTGTTTATTATGGTTTAGTCTTCATGTTTATTTTAGGTCCCCTTCTAGTGTAGTCTTCGTGTTTGTTCTATTTTAGTTTCCCATCTAGTTCAGCCTGCATTTAGGTCCCTGTCTAGTTTCCCGTCTAGTTCAGTCTGAATATCTCATGTTTATTTTAGGTCCCTGTCTAGTTCAGTCAGTCTTCATGTTTAGTCTTCATGTTTATTCTCGTTTAGTCTTCATGTGTATTGTAGGTTTCCTTCTGGTGTAGTCATGTGTTTAGGTTCCCTTCTAATTTAGTCCATTATTAGTTCAACCTAGAGTTTCTGTCACCCTGGTTTACCTTCCACGTTTCAGAGTTAGCCTTGTTCTGTTAATTGCTCCCAGGTGTGTGTCGTTACTTCCTGTCTTGTCTGTGTGTATGTACTCTGTCTGCAGTCAGTTTTTTGTCGGGTCATTCGTTCGTTTTCCCCTGGTGTGTCGTGTCCAGCTCCTTGGTCAGTGAGTACGCCTCTTCATGTTTGAGTTTTCAGTATATAAGTCACATGTTAGAGTTTCAGTATTCCTGCCACTGTTTGAGCTGCAGTTTCCTAGTTTGTTGTAGTATTAAGTCAGAGTCAGAGAGTCAGAGAGTCAGAGAGTCTTTATTGTCATTTGCACCGCATGTGGTACATGTGATGAAAACGAGATTATGTACACGGGGTCCCAGTTACATCCAACAACAAATGCAAGAGAAAAACAGTAATAACATCTAGAACTAACTAAGAAAAACATCAACTAGTAATACACTAAGCCTAATATAGTGGAAATAAACAGCAGCACGAACATGAGTTTGTATGAGCAGATGGTCACAGATGAACACAGATGAACACAGCAACAAGAAAACAGATCAGCATCAGTATGATGTGATATTTTGCAGTGTTTATTTTTTATTTTATTTTTATTTATTCATGAGTCTAACAGCCTCAGGGTAGAAGCTGTTCCTCAGTCTAGTGGTTCTACACTTGATGCTCCTCAACCTCCGTCCTGAGGGGAGTGGGGCAAAGAGTGAGTGTGCTGGATGAGTGAGGTCTTTCATGATGCAGGTGGCTCTTTTCCTGCATCTGGAGGTGTAAATGTCTGTGATGGTGGGGAGACTGACTCCAACAGACTTCTGTGCAGCCTTCACCACTCTCTGCAGAGCTTTCCTCTCTTCAACTGTGCAGCCTCCATGCCACACGTTGATGCTGGAGCACAGGACTGCTCTCCACTGCACACCTGTAGAAGGAGGTGAGGACTGGGCTGCTCAGACCAGCTCGTCTCAGCCGTCTGAGGAAGTAGAGTCTCTGATGACCTTTCTTGATCAGGCTGGTGGTGTTGTTGCTCCAGCTGAGGTTATCATTCATGTGTACACCCAAGTATTTGTAGCTGGAGACCACTTCCACTGCAGATCCACCTATTTTCAGTGGGGTGTGGGTGTGTTTGTTCCTTCTGAAGTCCACAATCATCTCCTTTGTCTTCTTCACATTCATGTGAAGATTATTCTCTTTGCACCAGCTCTCCAGGTGTTCCACCTCCTGTCAAGAGACAATGCCTCCTGTTATCCACTCTCACCTCACACTAGGGTAATTTAGAGCACCAATCACGGGGAGAACATGCAAACTCCACCCAGAAAGGCCCGGACCGGGATTTGAACCGGCAACCTTCTCGAGGCAGCAGCTCTACCAGTTGTGCCACCGGCGAAGCCACAGTTCCTAAAATGTTGAGTCAGCCACAGTTCTAGTTCTAGTTTCAGTTCTTGCTACAGTTCTTCAGTTGTTTTCACTGCCACGTCAGTGCTTTTATTTTGTGAATAAACGTTTGGACTTTTTCTACTCCTGTCTCCGAGTGACTACCTGTCTGCACCCACTGGGTTCTCTCCCACACCGTAACGTGACAGAAATGACCTGACCAAGATATTGAACCCATGCGGACAGGTGTTCAGCTCACTCGGGACGGACAGATGTCGAAGCCCGCTCGAAGAGAAGCCGCCGACATTAAAGTCAGCGGGTTCCAGATCGAACCCGCCTGGACTCGCTGCTGTCATGGATTGGAGTGTTTTCCTTCCCCACTTCTCGTGGCCGAGCGTGAACGGATGAAGCGTAGCGATGGTGAGGATGAGTCTCCTTCCTATTTACCCTCACGTGCTTGTTCGTTGTGGTCTGTCTCTGATGACGAGTCAGAGACAGAGAAATATTTTGAACCAGTTCCTAAGCCACGTCATCGTCAGAAGAGACAGCGTGCTAAAGGGAGGACTGTTTCCGGGTCTTCGCCCGGCCCCCATGCTGCTTTGTTTCCCACGCTGTCAGGTCTGCCGGGGAGCTTCTCGAAAGGGGCGGGGTGCCCCCACGTGGGTCTCTGCTCTGCGGAGCAGACAGGACTCTGCTCCGAGGAAGAGCAGACAGGACACACACATGCGGCTATCCAGCCTCAGGACACACACGAACATGACAAGGAGTGTGTGACGTTGGAGGAACCTCAGACGGTCTCCCTACAGGAAAGGGCACGAAGAGAAAGATGTTTGAGCCCCTGCTCTGATGAAGAGCGGGTGGAACACACGACAACCACAGGGGTAGATGCAGGACTAATACTCGACTTAATTCCCATACTCGAACAGCTGGACAGACTGAGTACAGCTGCTAGCAAGAACCCGGACCCACATTACAAAAGAAAGTCGTATTCCCTTATGGAAGGACTGCTAACATCTACACCCAACTTGCTGCATGTTCCTGGTCTCACAGAATTGTTACATTCTGTTAGATCTTCGATAAAAGCATTGAACGTTTCTGACTCCTCCTCCCCATGTGTTTTTGAGTCTCCTGTTTTCATAGAGAGTGCTGTCAGTCCCACACCAACTGAGGGCGCCATTGTTCCAGCATCCATAGAGGGTGTTGTCACCCCAGTATCGACAGGGGGCGCTGTGGAACTAGAACACAAGGTCACTCTAATTTTTCAACAGCTCCACACACGTTTTTCTGGTGGCCTGGATTATAAGGTTTTGGGTGTTTTTCAGCAGCTCTTGAACCTTTTTTTGTCTGCTGTTCCTAGTGTAAATCCTTGTTACAAGAACAATATATTCCTGATGATGGAACAGTTATTACTTTCTAGACACAGTTTATTAGTTCACCCTGATTTCACACAGTTATTGGAAATTATTACAACCCTGAGGACTTTTTACTCAGACTTTTCTAACTCTCGTTCTTGTCGTCCTACTAAGTCCTTCCCAGTTTCCACAGGTAGTGCTGCTGCTACAGAGAGCACTGACACGACAGTGAGCCCGGACACTAATGACTCCCGATTGGTGCCAACAGAAGGTGCCATGCCTACAGCATCCGCAGAGGGTGCCATGCCTACAGCATACGCAGAAGGTGCCATGCCTACAGCATCCGCAGAGGGTGCCATGCCTACAGCATCCGCAGAGGGTGCCATGCCTACAGCATCCGCAGAGGGTGCCATGCCTACAGCATCCGCAGAAGGTGCCATGCCTACAGCATCCACAGAGGGTGCCATCCACATCTTCTGCTGCCCTGAGGCCCTGCCTCCGGCTCCAGAGGGCGCTGTCCCGTCTCCGTCTCCGTCTCCAGAGGGCACTGCTCCGGCTCAAGAGGGTGCTGCCCGTCTTCGGCTCCAGAGGACATTGCTCCGGCTCCAGAGGGCGCTGCCACGTCTCCGGCTCCAGAGGGCGCTGCGACCGAAGCTCACTACTGTTCAGCGTCTCCAGACGCCTCCACGTCTACGGAGGGTCCCAGCACCGCAGACGCCTCCACCTCTACAGGGGGTCTGCGCACCGCTGATGTTTCCACGTTTATGGAGGGTCTCCACGTCGATAACGTCACAGGCGTCTCCACTCCAGACATCTCCACGCCAGACGTCTCTTTGCCTGATGACGTCTCCACGCCAGACGTCTCTTTGCCTGATGACGTCTCCACGCCAGACGTCTCTTTGCCTGATGACGTCTCCACGCCAGACGTCTCTTTGCCTGATGTCGTCTCTTCGCCAGATGACGTCTCGACTCTCGACGTCTCCTCGCCAGCTGTTTCATCGCTCGACGTCTCAGCGCCGCTCGAGGTCTCTACGCTCGATGACGTTCTTTCGCCTTGTGCCCCAGCTGACGAAGTCGTTGCCGCCATGGTTCCTGCCTTTGGTGTTGAACGGCCTCACGGTCGCCCGCCTGAAGTGGTCCTGCACGTTGGGCAGCCCCCCGGTGGTTTAGTCTTCATGTTTATTTTAGGTCCCCTTCTAGTGTAGTCTTCGTGTTTGTTCTATTTTAGTTTCCCATCTAGTTCAGCCTGCATTTAGGTCCCTGTCTAGTTTCCCGTCTAGTTCAGTCTGAATATCTCATGTTTATTTTAGGTCCCTGTCTAGTTCAGTCAGTCTTCATGTTTAGTCTTCATGTTTATTCTCGTTTAGTCTTCATGTGTATTGTAGGTTTCCTTCTGGTGTAGTCATGTGTTTAGGTTCCCTTCTAATTTAGTCCATTATTAGTTCAACCTAGAGTTTCTGTCACCCTGGTTTACCTTCCACGTTTCAGAGTTAGCCTTGTTCTGTTAATTGCTCCCAGGTGTGTGTCGTTACTTCCTGTCTTGTCTGTGTGTATGTACTCTGTCTGCAGTCAGTTTTTTGTCGGGTCATTCGTTCGTTTTCCCCTGGTGTGTCGTGTCCAGCTCCTTGGTCAGTGAGTACGCCTCTTCATGTTTGAGTTTTCAGTATATAAGTCACATGTTTTTGTTTGTTTGTTTGTTTGTTTGTTTATTCATTCATTTTATTATAATAAAATACACAACAATATACACAGAAGGAAAAGAAAAAAAACACATAGGTATAAAATGAAAGGCGGCAGATGAAGAAAAAAAATCGTATTTTATCTGCCCCTTATCTCTCTAACAAACAATTCACACAACAAAATTCGTTAATTTCCAAAAGAAATGAACAAAGCTTTTAACCTCCAAAACAACGTACAATTTCTAACTTAAACTAATTTAATTATAGGATTGTAACAATTTAAACTTAATCATTCTCTTAAATATTGCCATTGATTTAGCCACTTTAACATCATCCTCTAAATCGTTCCACAACCCAACTCCATGAACCACGGCCGATCTTCCCCTCAAACTTGTTCTAATTTGTGGCTTTACAAATATATCTTTCCCCTTTAGATAATAACAACTTGTTCTTTTAACGAGTTGTTAATGTTTGAGTTTCAGTATTCCTGCCACTGTTTGAGCTGCAGTTTCCTAGTTTGTTGTAGTATTAAGCCACAGTTCCTAAAATGTTGAGTCAGCCACAGTTCTAGTTCTAGTTTCAGTTCTTGCTACAGTTCTTCAGTTGTTTTCACTGCCACGTCAGTGCTTTTATTTTGTGAATAAACGTTTGGACTTTTTCTACTCCTGTCTCCGAGTGACTACCTGTCTGCACCCACTGGGTTCTCTCCCACACCGTAACGTGACACCAACAAGAACCAGACCTGGGACCCAAGAGAAGCAGGTCCCAAAAATCGGGCGGGTTCCACCGTTTAAGGGACTGTGGATAAACTAGGCAATCGGCCCGAAAAGGCCCTGTGGACAAGGAGCTTATTTGACTGAGTTTTGATCACCTCCTCAGACTGAAAAAGTCTTTTTTTTCCGATGCCGAGAAGCTCATCCATGGTTTTGTCTCCTCCAGGCTCGACTACTGCAACTCCCTGTTTATTGGAATCCCTGGTAAAAACCTTCAGAAACTTCAATATATTCAAAACAGTGCAGCAAGGATCTTGTTGAGAGTTCGTAAATTTGAACATATTACGCCCATTCTCCATAACCTTCATTGGCTTCCTGTCGCCTACAGAATTCAGTACAAAACTGCTCTCATTACACATCAATGCTTACACGGAACTTCACCAGATTATCTGAAGGACATTCTTATTCCATACTCATCCACCCGGTCTCTGCGGTCACAGAACAGTAATCTCCTTCACATTCCGAGAACCAAATTAAGGACCATGGGAGACCGGGCTTTCAGTGTGGCTGCCCCCCGCCTGTGGAACTCTCTTCCTGACTGTCTGAGAGCCCCACAGTCTGTGGTTGACTTTAAGAGCGGCTTGAAGACCTTTCTTTTCGACCAAGCATACTCTACCTCCTCATGATTCTACTTTTGATCTTAGTTGATACTGTTATTGATTTTACTTGTTTTATTATTTGTTTTATTGACATTTAATTCTGTTGCATCTTGTAGCACTTTGAGATTTTCATTAATGAAAAGTGCGTTATAAATTGAATTCATTATTATTATTATTATTTTGAATAAAAGACAAAAAGTTTCAACAAAAAGAATCTGTTCAGAAGACCTGATTTAACCTGGTTAGATTGATCTACCTGGATTATTGAGCAGCATCAGGAGATAAACTGTTCATGATGCTGCTCATTTAAAAAGGTTTATTCTTGTAACATTTCTGAGAAGGAAAAAAAAAACATGTATATTTTGAATTTGTTGTTAATCTGTTATGATTGTGGTTTTGGGTTTGTAGGATTTTTTTTCTCTCTTAAATAAACTAAAAACATTTTTGCCCTGGTAAATAGCTTTGGTTTCATTTGATACATTTATGTTTTTGTTATTAGAAATTCATTAATTGTTAGGAGAACACTGCTGTTAAAAGTGCCTTTTTAATGTACTATTGAACTTTTTTTAATATTAAACTGTACCTTAAAAATGTTCTAAACATATTTAAGTCCTAATTTAATTGTGCACAATCTAATGAGATTAATCGAGATCAGTCAGAAAAATATTTGAGATTATTCGCAATTAAAAATGTAAATCTTTGCCCAGCACTATTTTTTATAAATAAAATGTTTTTAAAAGAACATTTCCACCCTCTGTCCTGGTCCGCCCACCTGCCAGAGCTCGGACTCCGGCCTTTGTAAGCACGCGAGGCCGGGGCCCGGACCCCAGCCTCGCGTGCTTCAACGGGTCGGCAACACGTACGATCCTCCGCGGTGACTCCACTCGCTCTGAATTTTGTCGTCCGTCATCAAACACAAAGAAACACCTGGACTTCAGAATTAAACACGGTGTTGTCATTATTGTTTTTGAAATATTAAAACTAGATCCAGCCGCTGCTCCGAGTTCCAAGTTATTGCAAAAGGCGTATCGGTGACAAGTTTTCTGAAAGATACAGTGACTCCTTCCCCTGACCAATCAGTGACCAACAGTGTTCAGATGGGCTCGCTTCGACCCCTTGAGAAGAAGGGACCAAAAAAAGGGGCCAACGATGCTAAAAGTTAGCACTTTGAGATTTTTATTAATGAAAAGTGCAGTATACTGTAAACTGAATTCATTATTATTATTATTATTATTAAAAGTACTAGTGGAAAAGCGCTCAAAACCGTAGTAAACCTAGCTTACTGGATCCGTGCTGTCACAGTGGAAAAGGGGCACAAGTGTGACAGGTCTGCTCTGATTTAAAGGGGACCACACATGCAAAATTCACTTTTTAATGTTTTTTTACTAAACTTTGGGTATTTACTTCATAAAAAAACAGTCCTTGTGCCAAAAAAATGCACCCAGTGGTTTATTTACTCTAAGTAGATTTATTTATTTTTGATAAATACACCAGGATTCACACTTCCTGCAGTTATTGACGTCACAGGCCGTAGCCAATCACCTCAAACCTGAGTCCAGCCCCTCACCTAGCAACCCCTGGTTAGGCTCAACCCACTTCTGTATTAAACACATGACTGTTGTTTTTCATGATTTCATCTCATCTTTTGTTTATATGTTCTTAATTTCATGTGTACAGCACTTTGTTGCAGCTGTGTTTTTTTAAATGGCTTTATAAATAAAGTATAATTGTTATTTTTATGTTTTAGTTCAATTTTTAGTGTATTTGCGATCGCTGCCAACGCGCAGCCGGCAAAAATTAAACGAGCGGACCACAGGCGGAAGGACCGGGTTCGACGGGACCCTCTTCCGGCGCGATGGAGCGGAGCTTCAACTGTACAGCCTTGCAGCAGCCTCGCAGCAGGCTCGCAGCAAGAGGACCTTCTCCTTACAGATTAATTTACGGGAGACACTTGGTGAACTTTGTGTTGTCTTCACTGGAACAGCGATAACTCCCAAAATCTCATCGCGTGCAACGAGCGGAGCTGGCGAAAACCGGAAGAGGAACAAGCTAACATTAGCTTCGGATTCGGGTGGTCTAATGCTAAAAGGAGCAGCAAACTGCGGCGCGCTCAGACGGGTTTCGGTAAGTTATCTTAAGCTAACACTAACAGTAAGTCAAATGAGTAATAAAAAAAGAGCTAATTTTAAAACAACAACACATTACAGATACTGGCTGTTACAGAGGGCGTGAACAGATCGTTGAAGGGCGTGGACTTCAAGAAACCGGTCGTTCAAAACGAAAGTTAAAAATGGCAGAATTAAAAAGGGTATAATTGATTATCTAATAATTATTTTGTGCATTAAATTGAAGGAATAGGGTCTGGATATCCCACAGAAATACCATAAAAATTTAAAAAATACATCTGAGGTCCCCTTTAAACCAAGGAAAGACTAACAACCTGATCTGATATGAAATAATACATTCACAACTCATCAATATGTTTATTGATAACTGACATCAACTGCTACTCATACAATATATTGAGAGATTGTCACATTCAAGTCCGTTAGTAATTGTAAAAAAAAAATGACTTGACATTAAATGTGCTTCATCATCTGTAGTTTAATTTGCTAAATCTATAATTGATCTATGAACAATCAATCATCTATATTAAAATTATTTAAATGTGAAAAACATCTTGGGCTCACTTTGTAAATCAGTTCCAGTTCTTGAGGTCAGCTCTGCTGGCTCTGAAGCTGTGATGTGTCATCCTCTGATTGGTCAAAGAGCATTGAGGCCACGCCCTTCTTTGTTCCTTGTTACTTTTATAGCAAGGCCTTCGGTGACCACACCCCCAGCTGGTATTACATCATCATCAGAGACCATGGTCTTCTTCAATGAGATGCCCTCTTGCTTTTGGAAGGAGTTTTTTCTAGAGCTACACACACACACACACACACACACACACACACACACACACACACACACACACAGTTATTAGCAATCATTAATTATCAGCTGTACATCAGGTTGATGATGTTGAAGCTCATTGCTCAGATCAGATGGTTTTCGAGGCCTGCATTGCGGAGAGGGTTCAGTGGTCTACAGGTCATTTAGAGACCCGGTCCAAGTCCCAGTAATAAATCAGTACCATCAAAGCTCTCCACACTGTGTTCTTTTGTTTCCCAGTCCCACACTGTGACAACGCTAACAAACATTAGCTCACCTATAGTCCTCCGTGTCCTCAATTGTGTCAGGCAACGGCTTGTTGAGAGTCTCTGGAAGGAAGCATGCGAAGCCACTTGCCAGCACAGCTGCACCTCCATACACTATACTAGGCAGCACAGGAAGCACCTGAGAAAACCGCTTCATCAGTAACATCTTTATCAGTTGATCATCCTCTATGGCGATGACTTGATGGTGTTTATGTATGATTAAAACTCCTTGATTATGTTACTTCATCAACGAGTTTTAATCATACATAAACACCATGAAGTATTTCAACATAATTTATGTTACTTCATCAATGAGACTTTTCCGACAGCTGACTAAAACTCTGGATCAGGGAAATCACCTCATCCAAGATCAGGACTGCAGGGGCTGCCATGCTGCCCGCTCTTGCCATAGTAGAGACAAAACCCATTCCTGTCTGCCTGAAAGTACAGCATATCCATCATGTGATCAGTGTGTCACATGATCAGCAGATGATCAGCTTATTTGAGCTTATGGCCCAGTCAGGCTTCAGTCAGGCGGTCTAACCTGATGACAGTGGGGTACAGCTCTCCAGTGTACAGATAGACGGTGGTGAAGGAGGCTGAAGTGAAGGCTTTACCCAGACAGGCCAGTGTTGTCCTCAGGGCCTGCATGTCTGCAGGGTTTAAACCAGAAACAGGACTAGATGAGTTCCAGGACAAGAGTTTAGGACAAGAATCATTATCAACAATCAACATAAGGACCAAGATTAGAGTCAGAAAAAAAAGGAACAGATCTAGAATAAAAATATGAATTGGAAGAAGGACTGCAATCAGGATCAGATCAGAAGCAAGAAGAGAATCAGTACCTGTAGGGACAAAGATGTTGGCAAAGATGATAACAGCTGACAGGAAAAGACAGGACACCTGAGACACCCGTCTCCCCAGGTAACTTAGCATGCCCAAAGCAAAAAACTTGGCAGGAACATCAACGGCTGCAAAGATGATCTGCATCAGGTAAATACTCACCTGAAACAGCCAATGAGAAAACCGTTTAGTGTGAATCGCCAAAATATCAACAGAAAGGTTTCAATGAACCGGAGTAGTTCACGTCAAGTAAAGGTTCTGAAAGAACTCACCCCAAACTTCTGAAGATCCATTGCCAGACCATAATATGCAAAACTGGTGGCAAACCTGAACAGGGAGACAGGTAAACATCAAAACAGGTAGCATATGAGTGAACATACACACAAAAAAACACAATAATAAAGAATAAACAATGATGTAAGCAGAAATTTTAAAAAAGCTTTCTGACCACACGGCGACCAGACAGATGGAGATGCGTCGTATCCGTCTGGTTTTTAGCAGGTCAAACGCGGTGAACGTTGAACGACTCGCCTCAATCTCTTTACTCATGTGAAAGTGGAGTACCTGCAGTCACAGAAGGGAGATGGAAGGAGTGTCTCAGTGGTTTAAGAATCACTGTTTGACTCTGAACTGCAACAAAACAGTCTCAATGTGTTTCACTATCCGCCGTAAAGTCTGTAACTTTTTAGCTTGGTTAAAACCAGACCCTTGTCCTTCACTTTGCTTCGTACTAGGGTCTGGGACTTCTCCCATAGACAACGATTTCTCCGGTAGATTTTTGACCGGACCAATCAGAGAACAGAAGGCGGAGTTTTGAACG
>JBBPBX010042832.1:7238-28214 GCA_038048925.1 Garcialebias charrua | reverse complement strand
CTGCGGAGAGTCTGTGAGGACTGGCAGTGTTGCTTCAGTTTCTCATTCCAGAGACAAACCAGGTTGGTGGGATATTTGTCACCCTCCAGTTCTCTCTGTGCACGGTAAAATGGTTCGAGAAATGTCACTAAAAAGTCCAGCATGTCGGGGGAGACGCTGTCAGGCGCGCGCCGCGCGCCTGCTCTCTGGCTGCCAATTTAGTGGCTGCGCTCAGTGCGCTGCGGTTTTCACCATCTAAATTCACTCTATTAATTATTTCCTCATCAATAAACTTACTGCCTTATATTCTTTACAAGCAGATTAAAACAATTTTATATTGTGTGCATTTTTATTTAGTTTTGTTTGTGCTGTATGATTAAAAAAAAACACATCAAAGCCCGAGCCCGACCCGCGTCCCGCCAATCAAACGCAAAAATATGGCCCTACCCTACCCGAAGTCGGGTAGGGCTCGGCTCGGGTAGGGTCGGGCTCGGGCAAAGAAACGACACCTCTAACCGGTATACATTACACTTTAAACCATTGTTTATTTTATCAGGCCTTGCAAAATAAAATTTATTTTATTATTTTTTTCATGGAAAACCGATGCCACTTCCAGATCAGAAATTGGAAGATGGGCATTCCCATTGCCTCAGGATGGTAAGTATTGAACAGTTAGCAGTGAGACACTTGGAAAAAAATGATCAACCACAGCCACCTTGCTGTTGGAGAGATTGTAATCAAGACATGTGTGTTTTTGTTTTATTTTTTTCCCCCAGTGTTTCAGCGTATTCAACTTCTTTGACCTCGGCGATCGCCTACACCGTATACATCCCACCTCTTCAGCTGTGCCAAAAAGGATAGAGACCATGGAGGATTTTGTGAGAGAGGAGCACCTCGTGACTCCAAATTTGCTACCCTGGTAGGTTTTACAAGTCTGGAGGAAAGCCGAGCATAACGCAGTACTGTACAACCAAACACTTGGAAGTGTCAGTGAACTATATCATGGATTTATTCCAACAGGTTCTGCAAATTTCCAGAATTGGAGGAAAGCACACCAAGGACTTTGTCTACAAATTTCTTGATAGGTATGTATCAACACACGCTCACCCACCCACTAACCATCTGAACTAAATATTTTACTTGCAAGTTCAGTATTTAGTTTTGTAAACTAAATATTTAGCTATCAAATTAAATATTTAATTTAGAACGACGTGTATTAATAACATGGTTAAAATTTGACTGGAAAAAAATGTTTTCTCTAAACTAAAATATTGCTGTTGATTTTTGTAACTTTGCTAATGGCACCTCATAGATATGAAAATGTTTGGCAACTCGAGTGCGTTTTGCAGCAATTTTTTAACTGATGTGCTGATGTGGAGTCAGTTCCCACCTGCCTGAAGACTGCCACCATCATCCCAGTCCCAAAAAGCTCCACAGTGACTGGTCTGAATGACTATAGACCGGTGGCTCTCACCCCGATAGTCGCTAAATGTTTTGAGAAACTGGTCATGTCCCACATCAAGACAACCGTCAACATCAGCGAGGACCCTCATCAATATGCATACCGCGAGAACCGATCAACAGAGGACGCCATCTCCTCTGTGGTCCACACTGCTCTCACCCACCTGGATCAGAAGGACTCATACGTGCGTCTGCTCTTTGTGGACTTCACATCTGCTTTCAACACCATGATCCCCCAAACTCTGATAGACAAACTATCCACACTTGGACTAAGCCCCTCCATCTGTAACTGGGTACTAGACTTCTTAACAAACAGACCACAGTCCGTGAAGATCCACAACTTCTCCTCCTCCACCATCACCCTCAGCACTGGCTCTCCTCAAGGATGTGTGCTGAGCCCTCTTCTGTTCACTCTGCTCACATATGATTGTACAGCCACACATCCAGGCTGTCATATTGTTAAGTTTGCAGATGATACAGCTGTGGTGGGATGCATCACAGATAATGATGAATCCAGCTACAGACAGGAGGTGGAACATCTGGAGAGCTGGTGCAAAGAGAACAACCTTCACATGAATGTGAAGAAGACGAAGGAGATGATTGTGGACTTCAGAAGGAACAAACACACCCACACCCCACTGTATATAGGTGGATCTGCGGTGGAGGTGGTCTCCAGCTACAAGTACCTGGGTGTACACTTGAATGATAACCTCAGCTGGAGCAACAACACCACCAGCCTGATCAAGAAAGGTCATCAGAGACTCTACTTCCTCAGACGGCTGAGACGAGCTGGTCTGAGAAGCTCAGTCCTCACCTCGTTCTACAGGTGTGCAGTGGAGAGCGTCCTGTGCTCCAGCATCAACGTGTGGCATGGAGGCTGCACAGTTGCAGAGAGGAAAGCTCTACAGAGAGTGGTGAAGGCTGCACAGAAGTCTGTGGGAGTCAGTCTCCCCACCATCACAGACATTTACACCTCCAGATGCAGAAAAAGAGCCACCTGCATCATGAAAGACCTCACTCACCCAGCACACTCACTCTTTGCACCACTCCCCTCGGGACGGAGGTTGAGGAGCATCAAATGTAGAACCACTAGACTGAGGAACAGCTTCTACCCTGAGGCTGTCAGACTCATGAATAAATAAATAATAAGAATAAACACTGCAAAATGTCACATCATGCTGATGCTGATCTGTTTCTTGTTGCTGCGTTCATCTGTGACCATCTGCTCATAATGACTCATGTTCGTGCTGCTGTTTATAATGATGTTTTTCTACTACATTAGGGCTTAGTGTATTACTAGCTGATGTCTCTCTTAGTTAATCCTAGATGTTATTATTGTTTTTCTCTTGTTCTGGGACCCTGTGTACATAATCTCGTTTTCAACACATGTACTACATGCGGTGCAAATGACAATAAATTCTCTCTGACTCTGACTCATTTGGCAGCACGATGTCTCAGTGGTTAGCACTACAGGTAGTCCCCGATTTATGAGCGAGATCCGTTACAACGAGGCGCTCGTAAACCGGAAATCTCGTAATTTGGAACGGCCGCCATTTCTCTCGTAAATCCGGAATTTCGCTCGTAAATTGGAACGGTTTTCGCTAGCGCGACTAAAAACACTCTATTTTCATCTAAAAACTACTTTTGAGTGCATAAAAATGATCGGAAACGTGTGTCTATATGCTTAACTAACTAACTGTGGTGAAAAAACACATGAAAACTCAGTATTTTTTTCGTTTTTTCCAAAAATTCGCAGCTCGTAAGTCTGGAACCTCGCAGATCAGAGCGCTCGTAAATCGGGGACTACCTGTATTGTCTCACATCAAGAAGGTCCTGGGTTCAATCCCCGGTTGGACCTGGAGTGTTTCTGTGGAGTTTGCATGTTCTTCTCGTGCTTGCGTGGGTTTTATCCGAGTACTCCGGTTTCCTGCAACAGATCCAAAACATGCATGTTCTGCCTTCAGGTCCAGGCCTCCCTTGAAAAAAAGATCTGTGATCTCTATGGGATTTGCCTGCTTAAATAAAGGTTAATAAATAAAAATGTGTGTTAGTGTGTTAACTAGTGTTCTAAGTGATTGGCAAAAACTCAAAGCCACCTATCAACATTTGCTGGGATGGATGTTTTTATTTATTTATTTATTAATCAGGGAGATCCCAGCAAGACACTGTGCATTTTCCAGGTTGCCTTCGCATATTGCTAATTACTTTTTGTTTTTGTTTGTTTTTTTGCAAATGCAGATGGAATCATGAATGGAGATTCTGCAGCAACAAAGGATTTTATAAGGACTCATGCTGCAGAGCATTTAAAACATGCAAAGGAGGACATGGGCTCACACTGGACAATTAACACAACTGGCACAACTGGTAGAGCTGCTGCCTCTCAGCGAGCAGGTCCCCGGTTCAAATCCCGGTCCGGGGGCCTTTCTGGGTGAAGTTTGCATGTTCTCTCCGTGCATGCGTGGGTTTTCTCCGGGGGCTCCAGTTTCCTCCAACAGTCCAAAAACATGCATGTTAGACTGATGGGGACTCTATGACCTTGGGTGTGAGTGAGACAGGTCTCTCTTGTAAATGAGTCCCCGTGGCTCAACGAGGCTAGCCTGTAGAAATAAAGGTTGAATGAAAAAATGTGCCACAAAGAAGTGGAGGTGGGGCTTTCACACTGGACATTTAATGCACCACGAAGAAGTGGACACTGGACATTTAATGCACCACGAAGAAGTGGACACTGGACATTTAATGCACCACAAAGAAGTGGACACTGGACATTTAATGCACCACAAAGAAGTGGACACTGGACATTTAATGCACCCCAAAGAGGTGGAGGACATAGGGTCACACAGGACATTTAAAACGTGCCACATAGAAGTGGAGGATACGGGCTCACACAGAACTGAGGAACACTTTTTGGGGGGGAGATGCAAATCGGTGCTGGGCATAAAATTAGAATATTGTGAAAAAGTTATTTATTTCAGTAATTCCATTCAAAAAGTAAAACTTCTATACAGTATTACTGTATATTCATTCACACAGACTGATATATTTAAAAATAATCTTAATGCTGATGATTATAACTGACAACTAATGAAAACTCCAAATTCATTATAAGTAAATTACATTACTTGAGATCAATTAAAAAATGATTTTTATAGATGTTGGCCAACTGAAAAGTATTAACATGGTAGCATGGTCCTTAGCCCCAACTATTGAAAGATGTACATATTGTACATTTCATGTTCATACATCTCAGTTGGCCAACATTTATAAAAATACTTTATTTTTATTGAGCTCAAGTAGTAGTGTAATTTTCTGAGATACTGAATTTAGGGTTGTCATTGGTTGTCAGTTTTAATCATCAACATTAAAATAAATAAACATTTGAAATATATCAGTCTGTGTGTAATGAATATTTCACTTTTTGAATGGAATTCCTGAAATAAAACAACTTATTTAAAATATTATGACCAGCACACTTTGTACAGATTATTTTTGTGGTGAGGGGACTGTAATTTTATACAGCTTTTTTATTTCTCTTGTTACTGCCTGCTATATCAAAAAGAAAAATGAAGGCATGTTAAAAAAAATTTGTTAAGTACAGACCAAAAATGAAGGCATGTTAAAATTTTTATTGTTTATGTTAAGTACGGCCAAAGAATGAAGGCATTTAAAAAAAAAATAATATGTGAAGTACGGCCAAAGAATGAAGGCATTTAAAAAAAAAAATTATGTGAAGTACAGACCCAAGTGAGCTGTGTACTTTTATAGATTTGTTTGTGTATTTTGTGTTGCCACCAGTTGATAAGTTCCGTAATGTAAAGCTTTTTTTTTAAGTTACCAAAGGTGGAATTCTCAATTTTATGTGTTATGCTGTTCCTTTAAATTGTGTCAAATAAACAGGATAAAGGTAAAATTTATGGAGTGATTTGTAAAACTTAATCCAACTGTTTGTAGGATTTTAAAGCTGCGGATACGGATGGTCAAATGTATTTCCCTAGATTTGTTTGCCTCAACGCAATTTTAAAGTAGATTCATTATACTTTTTATATGCATAGCATGATTTTGACAAGCAGCATGTAAAGTGACTAAAATAAGTTAAATATAATAGCCTAATTAGAATAAGCTAAATACAGTAAGTTATTGACGTCAGATAGACGTCTAATGTAGACGCCTTTTAGACGTCAGGAATATAGACGTCTAATGTAGACGCTTTTTAGACGTCAGGAATATAGACGTCTGTTGGACGTCGGAAAAAAGACGTCTTTTAGACGTCGGGGAAAAGACGTCATCTGGCGTAACGTTTTCGACCTTCCAGGGACCTGATTTCGACGTCCAGAAATGACCTGAAAAAGACGTCGTATAGACGTCACCTTGCTCAGTGGGCTGATATCAGCTATGAAACGTCCTGATATAACTTTCTCCATGTCCCAAAATAACTGCTAGTTTGTTCCAGACATCCTGGTGAGTGTATAAATTTGTTTTGTTGGAGTTGTGCCATAAATTTTGGCACGATTTTGTCCGGGTGTTTAGTTCATAGAAGTGGGTGAGCCTAGTTTAGGTTGGGTTTATATTTTTTATATAACGTAGTCTGATTTTAGACAGAGTGGACAGCTGTGTTATTGTGAAATAAATAGTTTAAAGCTCCGCTGACATCATCTTTTAACTTTCCATAAAATGGCACAACATATATATATATATATTAAGATTGACCTCTGATCGTTTTTGCTAAAACAATGTGAAATTAATGAAAATTCCTCTCCAAAATAGTTTAAAATTAGCGCCGTTTATTTACACGGTAAATTCGGGTTTTTCCGGTCACGTGATTGTGACGTCACATACAGATCTCTGCTCCAACGGCACATTTAATACAATGAATAAAGATACAAACGCATCCATCGAATTTAGCCATTTAAAACTTTAGATTTTAGCGATTTGGCTTCAGTTCGTGAAGAAGAAGTTATTCATGAAGTGAACAGCAGATGTCAGCAAAGCCATCGTGATAAATCTTACAGTGCTCTGTAAGAGGAATCACAATGGCTTTGCTGACATCTGCTGCTCGCTTATTGAATGTGAAACCTCTCCTGAAAAAAAAAGCAGCACGGACAAAAGAAACCATGCTGTTTGATTTTTGATCACTCAAAATAACTTCTTCTTCACGAACTGAAGCCAAATCGCTAAAATCTAAAGTTTTAAATGGCTAAATTCGATGGATGCGTTTGTATCTTTATTCATTGTATTAAATGTGCCGTTGGAGCAGAGATCTGTATGTGACGTCACAATCACGTGACCGGAAAAACCCGAATTTACCGTGTAAATAAACGGCGCTAATTTTAAACTATTTTGGAGAGGAATTTTCATTAATTTCACATTGTTTTAGCAAAAACGATCAGAGGTCAATCTTAATATATATATATATGTTGTGCCATTTTATGGAAAGTTAAAAGATGATGTCAGCGGAGCTTTAAAGTTTCTAGTGTGTTGTCACTGTTACTGTATTAATACTGATCTGTGTTCTGATCTATCCTTGTCAAGGCAGACCTTCATATGAAATGAATTAAACTCCAGAAGAGCTCAGTCACGTTGCAGATGAGGAGGAACAGGGACCAGCAGCTACAAATACACCATCAAATGTTGCTCAGGTAGTACCATATAAAACAATTTCTCCATGTCCCAAAATAACTGCTAGTTTGTTCCAGACACTGGTGAGTGTATAAGTCAAAGTCAAGTCAAAGTCAACTTGTCAAAACTGCAATATGTACTGGACATACACAGGATTGAAATTGCATTTCTCTCCGTCCCTTGGTGCAACAATAACCATTTAAACACTAAAACACTGAAACATTTAATAAACATAAGCATAAAATGAAATAATAAAAGCGTAATACTGTCCTGAGTTTTTTCATAGTAGTATAAAAGTGTAAAAAAGTGTAAAAAGTATATCTATAAAATAAAATGAAAGTTCTGGCATTGACATTTGTAATAGAGTGACAAAGCAGCATATGAAGTTTATGTACACAGTATATGTATGAGGTAGTTGATATTGGTATAGAGGTAAAGTGGCATATACAGTAAGGCTAGTAAAAAATATACAGTATATATCAGCAGTAGTGTAGATATAAAAAGTACCGGTAGTGTAAATGTAAACAGTAGTAATAAATGTAAACAGTAGTAATGAATGTAAACAGTAGTAATAAATGTAAACAGTGAATGTAAACAGTAGTATAAATTCGTTTTGTTGGAGTTGTGCCATAATTTTTGGCACGATTTTGTCCGGGTGTTTAGTTCATAGAAGTGGGTCAGCCTATGGTTGGGTTTATATTTTTTATATAACGTTGTCTGATTTTAGACAGAGTGGACAGCTGTGTTTTTGTGAAATAAACAGTTTAAAGTTTCTAGTGTGTTGTCACTGTTACTGTATTAATACTGATCTGTGTTCTGATCTATCCTTGTCAAGGCAGACCTTCATATGAAATGAATTAAACTCCAGAAGAGCTCAGTCAGGCTGCAGATGAGGAGGAACAGGGACCAGCAGCTACAAATACACCGTCAATGTTGCTCAGGTAGTACCATATAAAACAATTTCTTCATGCACAAACAGAAAGGTAGTAGTCATCTGTTACAGAACAGGTCAGAGCTGAATAAAAACCAGCTGGAAAAAGTAAATTTAAAGTATTAAATAGGACTTCCTTGTTTTGTCATCATTGTTTAATGTGTCACACAAAACTCTGTCTAATACCTGTGTCTTTTTCTCTTCAAGGGATGGAGGTGACAAGCTCATAACAGAAGGACGTTGTTATCTGACAGAGGCTTTGATATTAGACTGTGTGAGAGTCAAGGTTCTTTATTGTCATTCACATCACATGTTGTACGTGAGGTGGAATGAAACTGTGTATACAGGGTCCCATTTACAGCCAACAAAAGTATAAAATGAATGATGTGCTGAGGTTAAAATCCCTCTTCTCCACATCGAGAGGAGCCAGTTGAGGTGGCTCGGGCATCTGGTTAGGATGCCTCCTGGACGCCTCCCTGGTGAGGTGTTCCGGGCATGTCCCACCGGGAGGAGACCCAGAGGAAGACCCAGGACACGCTGGAGGGACTATGTTTCTCGGCTGGCCTGGGAACGCCTTGGGATTCCCCCAGAGGAGCTGCTGGACTCGTTGTTTTGAAATATTTTTACAGTTGAATAATAACAAGTGGTTATTTTTTCTCATTTAATAAAAATTAATGTGGTAAACATTTATGAAACATTTAATTCAGCACTAACATGTAAACATGATGAAATTGATCACATTTGTAGTAAACATTTGATGTATTAACAAATTTCATTAACAGGGATTAACCTGTCCAAATAAAAGTTGAATGAATGAATTTCAGGTAAGAAATAAACAAAATGAAACAGATCCATTTTGAAGTAAACATTTGATGTAATTAAACATTTCTAGTAACAATGTGATGAACATTGTGTAAGTTAATACATTTTATAGAAAAATTGCTACACAAATGTGCAAATATAAGTGAACAGCATGATTTACATAATTATGTATCCCTTGAAGCTGGAGAACAAACTCTGAGAAATATTTTTAGGAAGCTTCATGCTTTCTGCAGACGTCCAGCTATGGCTGTGTGGGTCCACACAAGGTCACAGTGGTTTGATTATGCACCTGTGCAGTGTGGACGATGCTTCTTCAGGTGAACTTCATCTCCTGCCTCCACAGCTGCTGGATGCTGGATGCTGCATGTCTTGTATCTGTGAGGGAACTTTCTCCAGGCAGCAGCGATCGCACTGAGTCCATCAGAAGATGCTCCAAGTTCAGGAGTTGGATTTTGTACTGCTAGCTGCATTTTAATGTATCACCCTCATCATGACTCAGAGAGCAGAACCTGTGAACACACAATTAAAATGGTGAATGAAAAGACAGAAACATTTGTCTATAATATATATGCATCTTAATACATATATATAAAGTAATCTAATCAAGATTTGAAGTCTACATGACAAGCTCAAGTCATTAAAAATAAGGTATTTTCTACGTGGAGCTTTGTAAATCAGTTAAAATACTATAAAAAATTAAGTGTTCACAATTTCTAATACTCATAGTAGCATACAGAAGGTTGATTGATTCTGAAAGACATGTATATTAATAATTTATGTAAAATTAATGAGCCAACAACGTACCTTCAACGTATTTAGAATCTGGGGGATTTAAAAATGTCCAAATCATCTATCCAGCTATTCATAGATTGGACCAGCTCTCCCAGTGAATTGTAATTATAAAAATTATTTGTGGTGTAAACACTGACACAGACCAGGTCTGCTAAAATGACTGGGAATGTCAGTGGTGTTGTATATCCACCTTATTACTGAATTAGGCAGGATATTCTGAATTGAATCAATAGACGAAGTGGTATCGTTTCATTCACTTTATTGAACCATCTTCATCCACCACCTGTCACCGCTCTTCCAGAACAAACTCTCCAACCCCGCCCACACACACGTCATCACGTAAGCTCCGTCAGCATCCCAATACATGACATCCCCCTTTTCCTTAGATTTTCAACTTCTCCCTCCATACATTTAACTGTCAGTTTTTTCCATCATCTTCTCGCCTTCTGGCTTACCAATACACTTCCTTAGTCACAAAACAATTTAAAACAACTTACATTTCTTAGAACCATGAACATACATATTCTCTTTTTTTTTCTCATACAAAATCACGAAACCTCTCTGGAGTCTTTCTGATTCTCTGGGGTCTGACTTCTTTTTTCATTTCTAAGTCTTGAGTGTCCTCTTGTGGTGTTGTAATGTAAGTGTCCTCTTCTTTTTCTTCCTCAAAGTCTTTATTTTCAGAAAACATTCTTTGTCCACAAACTCCGTCCTCAGTCTCATATTTTCTCACATGTGTGGTGTTTCGGTGATACCGAGCTCCTGTTGGTGATTCAACCACAACTTGGTTTCCTGATTTGCTCACGACTTTGTGTGGTACTGCATTAAATGGTGTTGTTAATTTGTCAACTTTTTCCTGTTGAACCAGCACTGTGTCTCCCAGCTCTACTTTTGAATATTGAGCTCCTCTCCGGATGTCAGCATAATTCTTCGCTTTTCCTTTCTGTTCTGCGTCTCTGTCACGTACATCCAACGCAGCTGTGTTTGTCTCATGTCCGGTAATTTTCCTCTCATTTTCCTGTTGAATAACAGTTCTGCAGGACTTTTGCCTGTGGTTGCATGTTCAATAATGCGATAAGCTGTAACATATTTTCTTAATTCTCGTTTCCAGTCCAGTCCTTCAGCTTGTGCAATCCTGATCCTCTTCATCAGTGACGCGTTCTGACGTTCAACTTCACCGTTGGCTTGAGCCCATTTTGGTGTTGTCCTCACATGTTTGATTCCATTGTTCTCACAGTATTCTTTGAATAATTCTGATTTGAACTGCGGACCATTGTCAGATCTAATGGAAACTGGTAGACCATGTCTACTAAACATACTGTCAATGGAGTATGACTTTCTCAGCAGTTGTAGATGACAACACGTCATATTCATAATAACGGCTGTAATAGTCTACAGTATTAACACAAGAATGGAGTGATTTGAAGATAATGGTCCCAGTAAGTCTACCGCCACATCTTGCCACGGTCCATCCGGTAAAAGTGTGTTTCTCAACGGTTCTGGTGGATCAGGTCTAGCTACAATTTGACAACCATGACATGTTTTGCAATATTTTTCAGTTGCTTTGTCCATGCCAGGCCACCATACTTTTGTCCTGAGACGTTGTTTTGTTCCTACTATTCCTAAATGTCCTTCATGTGCCAACATAATTGCTTTAGCTCGGAGTTCTTCTGGCATCACAATGCGTGTTCCCCTCAACACTATGTGTCCCACCACACACATTAGCAAATGGGTGCATATGCTTTGCATTTTTCAAAATGTCCATTTTCAACTGCTTTTCGCACCTCTGTAAGCTCTGAATCTGTGGCAGATGCCTCCTCAACCTGTCTCACATACTCCTCAGATTCATGAATGTGTGTGTCTTGTGTTATCTTATCTGCTAACAGTCTTGATGTCTTGATTTGTTTGGTGTTTAACTTTCCTATTCCTTTAAATGCCTCTGGGTACTGTTCTTGAAGAATGTTCTTTGATTCTGTGACCGCCGCCACATTTTCTCCTATTTTTAGTACCCCTAGCTTTATAGCAGTCTTTTTTCCCAGGAGTGGTTCACCATTGCCTGTTATGACAATAAACTCTGCTTCTTCCCTCCTGCTGCCGATCTTCACTTCACATCTGAATGCTCCTTTAATGTTCAATGCTTGTGTTGAGGAATAAGCATACAGCTTCCTCTGCTCTTTAAGTACATATGAATAGCACTTTATCTTTTCAGCTTTAAGTTTTTCCCATATATTTTCTCCCATTATATTACTTGTAGCACCAGAGTCAATCAACATTTTTAACTCGACTCCCCCCACAGAAAATGACAGTTTATCTGGAACATTGTCCTCCTTCACATTAAAAGCATATTCATCCAGCATATTTACTTTTTGTGTCTTCTGCCTTTTTGTGCGGCACATTTTTGAAAAGTGGTCCTTACCATTACATTTGTGGCATGTTTGTCCTCGTGCTGGGCATTTGGAATCTTTTCCCATGTGGTCGGTGAATCCACATCTGTAACACTGTCTTTCTGTTTTATTTTCCTCCTTTCCTTTTTCTTTTGGTTTCATGTATTTTCCTGTCTTTGTCATTACAATCCTGTTGACCGCGTTGTCCATCTTCTTTTCCTCGGTGATGCTCATCGCTGCCATCTGCTCCTCCACGCGTTCACATTGCGAAGCCACCTCCAATGCACGAGCCAGTGTTAAACCTGGACCCTCCTCCAGTAACTTTCTTCGCACGTATTCTGAGGTGCATTTACTCAAAATAGCATCTCTTATTTGGTTATCATTATCGCCACGAATGTCACAGTCTCTTGCAGCTTGCCTCAAGCGAGTACAAAATTGTTGAACAGTCTCACCTTGTTTCTGGAATATTTTGTGAAAAGTCTGACTTGCATATGCTGCATTCACCCGTGGCACAAAATAAGTGTTCAGCGCAGCCACTGTAGCCTCATAATCCGTAACCTCGCCTCCTTGCGGTAATGTGGAAAAAATGTCCTGCACGTCTTGTCCGGCCAAGTGCAGTAATAGCGCACGCCTCCGCTGCTTAATGGCGTCTGTGGCATCATCAGTCAGAATAAGTCCTTTACCGTCTGCATACAGCTCAAATGATGTCAGCCACCATGTCCATCTTGGTCCAAGGGTCGCTGGATCCGCGTAGCAAGCGAACGGTTGAATACTTGACTTCCATGTTAGCTTGAACTTTCTTTTAGCTAACCTCGTGTTGCCGTTGACGTCTTCAGCGTGACACCGTCTTTTCTATCCACGTGAATCTGTTGTCATCTTCAGCGTGACATTGTTATTCCTCGTCGCCATTGTTGTATATCCACCTTATTACTGAATTAGGCAGGATATTCTGAATTGAATCAATAGACGAAGTGGTATCGTTTCATTCACTTGAACCATCTTCATCTACCACCTGTCACCGCTCTTCCAGAACAAACTCTCCAACCCCGCCCACACACACGTCATCACGTAAGCTCCGTCAGCATCCCAATACATGACAAGTGGAGGCAAGTATTACTCCAGATCTCTGCTCCATTTATTTATTTCAAACGGGCAACATTTCCAATTATAACAATTTTTTTCCATGTAGTTTTTTTTTTTTGTCTGGGAGAAGCTTATTACGATAGTCCACTTTATTTTGCGCTGCTTTTCAGAACCGTGACGGAAGAAATCTCCTGAATTAATTTTATTTTTTCTGAAGGCAACAAAAATGGCGGTCGAGACCGGAACGCCCCGACACGCCCCCGACACTCCCCCACACAGTGACGTGTGCTCCAAAGCTCTATGGGTAGAGTGACCAAAACACAAACATGGCCGCCATGATTAATTGAACAATTAGCTTCTTTTTAGTCTTTAAAATCCTTCAAAAGACTTAACATTTATATATACAGTATTGATTAATCTACAAATACAACACAGTACGAGCAAACGAACGGTTCCAGCCTCGTGAAAGTGTGTTTAGTCAAGACACAGAAAATGTGTTGGCTCTGAGATTATCTCTCTGTTGACAGTAAATTAAAATAATACTTTCCATAAAAAGCTTTTTATCTCCTCTGAAAAGTTATCCCCCCCCCGCCCCCACTCAAGCTGTGGTTCATTTCCCTCCATCTCTGTGGATGAACTGATCTCAAGTTTGCTGGTTTACATCATGCCCTTCATATATTTCAAACTACTGTATATGCTGTCTGTTAGCAAAATATCTCATGAACCACGGGACCAATTTTAATGAAACTTTCAGAAAGTATTCACTGGTTGTACGTCTACAACTTTTTACCTTTTTGATGAGATCCTTGCTCTGTTTTTTATTTTGACCATATCAGCATTATTTTTGTGATTCAAAACTGAGCCATATCTGAATGTCTGAGCAGCTTTTGAACCTTTTACAGAGAAATCAGAGAAATGTTGACTTGAATTTTTTCACCCTGTTGTTGGAGGCTTTAAAACAAACAAAAATGTTTTCCACTTGAGGGAAAACGGTCCGTGTACCCTTTGTTCAATTGTTTTTGGACCCGGTCCGTGTACCCTTCGTTCAATTGTTTTTTAATTGAATAACAAAAATGAAAAAAGGAAAAAACGACGTGTCATTTCAATATTCCTTTCATGTGTGAATCAAAAAATACAATACGTCATCGTTTTTCTGCATTTTGGACTTCAACCTCAATCAAAAATCAAACTTTTGAAAAATGTCCTGCGGACTTATTTGTTTTTTATTTTTCTTTTCTAACAAATGAGTGACCCGGAAGTTGTCTTTTCGTGTGTGTGTGTGTGTGTGTGTGTGTGTGTGTGTTGCGCGCGCATCGACACCATGGCCTCGCTGGAAACACACTTGGCATTAATCAAAGAGTTGTTTAAGACAGGCAAAACACACGCAGAGATTTCTTTTACACTGCAGCAGATGGGGATCCAACAGAGCTCGGAAATGAGCGTCAGAAGAGTGTGCGCACAGCACAACCTGAAACGCAAAAATAACGTTTCGGACGCAGAGTTGGAGAAGGCTGTGTTTGGTGTAGCGCACTGCTACATTGGCTCAATATCGGTCTTTTGCACGTGACGTCACGACTCGTGTCTTTTTGCACTTCCGGTCGTCATGTTGGGTGGATACCGGTTCATTTAAACAGAGGAAGTCCATGTTAAACACAGTGCGATACAGAACAATAACATCAGCAAAATGCAAACTAAATATAAAAATGAGCAGAAGCCTTATAGAGAGAAACTCAACCTTGAAGCCAGAGAACGTTACATGGTGAAGTTAGCTTCAACTAACAACATTGATCCTTACGAGGTAGCAGCTAAGGCATGGACTTCCTCTGTTTAAATGAACCGGTCTCCACCCAATATGGCGACCGGGAGTGCAAAATGTCACGTGTCTGCAAAAGACCGATATGAGGTAACGTGGATTTTTATTTGGGGTAGGCTATAATATTTTAGCTTCTATTTTTAACATAGTTTTCTTCATCAGATGGGCCCATCTCAGTGACGTGCGGTCAGGGGATGCAAGTGAGGCCGTGCCTCCCTTGTCATCATGGAAAAAAATGGAAAAAAATTAATGTAATTATTGGTATTTATCCTTTGATTTGTATTATAAACTTATTTTACTTAACACTAAACCAGTTTTAAGTTATTTTTTAATCAAAATCACCAATTTTTTCTTACTTTTCTTTAAATATGCTGGTGAAGATTCTCAGTCATCCAGGACATGATAAATCAAAAAGGCGTTCAATTCAAGATCAACTGGACTTTATTTGTAACAGAAGACGTTTCGCTTCTCATCTGAGGAGCTTTATCAATTCAATGAACTAGACTGTGTGTGCGTGTGGATTTATAACAGGAGTCACGCACCATCATATGTAAATTGCAAGCTGAGGTAACACATACATGTAAATTGACAGATCACACCTTAACAGTAGGGAACAAACACAACATCCCATTACATTTCAAACCCAGCAGAACTCTCAGACAGAGGCTGGTCCACCCGAAGGACAGAACCCCCACACACAAACAGAGTGGTGTGGTGTATGCAGTCCAGTGCAGCGAGGTCTGCTCAGACCGTTACATTGGAGAAACGAAGCAGCCTCTTCACAAACGAATGTCCCAACACAGGAGAGCCACCACCTCTGGACAAAACTCAGCTGTTCACCTTCACCTCACGGACAAGGGACACTCATTTGAGGATGAAAATGTGCAAATTTTGGACCGAGAACACAGATGGTTTGAGAGAGGTGTGAAGGAAGCTTTGTATGTTAAGAGAGAAAAACCTTCTCTTAACAGAGGAGGAGGTCTGAGATTTCAACTTTCCAAGACTTACAACTCAGTTTTGGGGCTGATTCACAAACGTCTTACACCGGATGGGAGCAGAGGTGTCTTGTCTGTGAATTAGACTAACAAAGTTTGTTGAGAAGCCCCTGTTGTTGGGCTGTGAGGTGTTTTTTGTCAATTTACATACAGTTGTTGTGTTTTCTGTCAGAGACTTCAAGGGAACTCCCTACTGTTAAGGTGTGATCTGTCAATTTACATGTATGTGTTACCTCAGCTTGCAATTTACATATGATGGTGCGTGACTCCTGTTATAAATCCACACGCACACACAGTCTAGTTCATTGAATTGATAAAGCTCCTCGGATGAGAAGCGAAACGTCTTCTGTTACAAATAAAGTCCAGTTGATCTTGAATTGAACGCCTTTTTGATTTATCATGTCCTGGATGACTGAGAATCTTCACCAGCATATTGCTTTTCATTTTGGGAAGGATACCCTAAGAGCTGTGCGGGAGTTCGAGAAGATGTCAAGGAAGTTGGCAGACTACAGGAACCATCTCCGTTTCAGTCTGAGATGCAGACAAGAAAAACTCATCCCCAGCAGTTTAAAACTCAACTCGACAATTAAAGGACAAAGAGCTGAAGGAATCCTCCTTAAAGCTCAAAACCAGCTTCTCAATGAGAGAATAAGACAGATCAATTTCACCATTGAAGCTCTCTCACTCAAAATGGATCAGAGCCTCCAAAAGCTCTCTACTCTTTTACCACCACCTCTGTTGGAAGAAGTGTCTTGCTTTGTTGAAAAGGCTCAGCTATCACAGCATCAAAAAAGCAAGGAACGTCAAAAAAGTAAGTTTCTAAAATTACAACAGAGAGCGGTTTTCTCATCACAAGTCATCAGTCAAGATAAAGAGTTTGGCACCAGCACAAATACTCAGGAACTGTGGGTTAGAAATTTGTCTAACAGGACCTTGACACAACCTGAGAAAAATGTGCTGGCAAAAGGACTAAATTTTGCCATCTCCCCACAAGAAATACCTGTTGTGGAACTAATCACAGCCACTGAATCTGCGATTAGGAACAACAACTTGACAGAAACAGAGGCTGAACAACTTCGGATGAAAATATCAGCTACCCTCTCCAGTGCCAAACTGCCTCCCTCAAATCTTACACCGCAGGAAAGGAGAGCCATAACATCACTCAGCCAAGACCAAAACATCACCATTTTACCAGCGGACAAAGGAAGATGCACAGTAATACTCAACACATCTGATTACCAGGAGAAAATAACTGCACTACTGAGTGACAGGAACACCTATATGCCCCTGAAGAGGGACCCAACTAACACCTTTAAAAAGGAAGTCACTGATTATCTGCAAAAACTTGAAAAGGAGAAAACAATCAATCGATCATTGTATTACAGATTATACCCGGGTGAGGCCACTCCCTGTCTGTACGGACTTCCAAAAATACACAAAGAAGATACACCTCTCAGACCCATCGTGAGCAGCATGAACTCAGTGACATACAATGTTGCTAAACATCTGGCTGGTATTTTAGCTCCTCTGGTTGGAAACACACCTCATCATATAAAGAACTCCATTGATTTTTCCAACAAAGTTCAACATTTGAAGCTAACCCCGGGAGAAACTCTTGTATCGTATGATGTGACTTCTCTGTTCACATGCATACCCATTTCTGAAGCAGTAGAAACCGTCAAAAAACGACTTCTACAGGACAAGGATTTGGACAAAAGGACCAACTTAACCCCAGACCACATCTGCACCTTGCTGGATCTCTGCCTCTCCACCACTTATTTCAAGTTCAATGACAGTTTTTATAGACAGAAGCACGGCTGTGCCATGGGATCTCCAGTGTCACCCATTGTTGCAAACCTCTACATGGAGGAAGTGGAACAGAGAGCCCTTAACTCCTATGAGGGGACAACTCCAAGCCATTGGTTCCGTTATGTGGATGACACCTGGGTCAAAATCCAAGCCAGGGAGGTGGAAGCTTTCACCAGACACATTAACTCAGTTGATAACAACATCAAGTTCACCAGAGAGGATGCTAACGATAACAAGCTGCCTTTTTTGGACTGTTTGGTGCATATGGAGGGAGAGGACAGTCTCAACATTGAAGTTTACAGAAAACCAACCCACACAGACCAGTATCTTCTGTTTGACTCTCACCATCCACTGGAGCACAAACTTTCTGTCATCAGAACCTTACAGCATCGGGCAGAACACATCCCCACAAGGACAGAAGGGAAGGAAAAGGAACAGAAACACATCAACAAATCGCTGCAAACATGTGGATATCCCAACTGGGCTTTTGTCAAGTCAGCGAGGAAATCTGCTAAACACAATAATCAACAGAAAAATGCTAACAGACGGAAAAACATTGTCATTCCTTATGTTGCTGGAGTCTCAGAGAATTTCAGAAGGATTTTCAACAAACACAACATCCCAGTACATTTCAAACCCAGCAGAACTCTCAGACAGAGGCTGGTCCACCCGAAGGACAGAACCCCCACACACAAACAGAGTGGTGTGGTGTATGCAGTCCAGTGCAGCGAGGTCTGCTCAGACCGTTACATTGGAGAAACGAAGCAGCCTCTTCACAAACGAATGTCCCAACACAGGAGAGCCACCACCTCTGGACAAAACTCAGCTGTTCACCTTCACCTCACGGACAAGGGACACTCATTTGAGGATGAAAATGTGCAAATTTTGGACCGAGAACACAGATGGTTTGAGAGAGGTGTGAAGGAAGCTTTGTATGTTAAGAGAGAAAAACCTTCTCTTAACAGAGGAGGAGGTCTGAGATTTCAACTTTCCAAGACTTACAACTCAGTTTTGGGGCTGATTCACAAACGTCTTACACCAGATGGGAGCAGAGGTCTCTTGTCTGTGAATTATGGTGTGCTCACACCGAGCAGCGTTTTTACCTCCAAAGCTTCCAGCCTCCATGTAAAGTCAATGGTGGACGCACTTCCAGCAGCCTCCTGGCGTCTGGCGTCAGGTCGCGTGCGTGTTGAGCGTGCTGAGTAGCGTTTTTTCGTGCACGTGAACCGGCTTCCACCTCCAAACCGAGCATTCAACATGTTGAAGATTTCGCGGTTCAAACTTTCAAACGCCGCTCAACTCCACCTGATTGGTTGGTGTGTCAACCAATCAGGGAGAGTCGGGGGGCAGAAGAGAGGGGGCAGTGGGAGAGTCCCTATGTGACGCGGAAACGAGGGTGCGCGCGCACTATGTGACGTATTGTTTGTCGGAAAAAAAAAGAAAAGACTCGCGAGCTCGTGGACTATGGAAGAGAAACTCATTGTAGCTGTGTGTTCGCGACAATTCCTTCACGACCAGTCAAGTCTGCTCGACAGAGACGGAAATAAAAGGCTCCTCGCCTGGCGGAGTGCACTCTGTATACCGGTAAGCTCCTCCCACACCCCGTCGCCACAGCAACGAAGCCGCCGCAACACTACAGTTTGGACAACACTGGGCAGCGCGTCCACTTCCGTGCGTGAGTAGCGTTTTCGGAGGTCAAAACGTTTTTGGTGTGAGCACACCATTAGACTAACAAAGTTTGTTGAGAAGCCCCTGTTGTTGGGCTGTGAGGTGTTTTTTGTCAATTTACATACAGTTGTTGTGTTTTCTGTCAGAGACTTCAAGGGAACTCCCTACTGTTAAGGTGTGATCTGTCAATTTACATGTATGTGTTACCTCAGCTTGCAATTTACATATGATGGTGCGTGACTCCTGTTATAAATCCACACGCACACACAGTCTAGTTCATTGAATTGATAAAGCTCCTCGGATGAGAAGAGAAACGTCTTCTGTTACAAATAAAGTCCAGTTGATCTTGAATTGAACGCCTTTTTGATTTTCTTTAAATACTGTAACGTGTTTGTTTGTTTTTTTGCTGAGTGATCATAAACGTTTGTGAAGTCGCTGATCGAGGCGCGCCTCGCGGCTGCTCGCAGCTCCTGTAGCAGAGGAGGAGGAGGAGGGGCTATATGCCCACTCAGCAACACCTGCTCCGCACCGTTGAAGGAGGAAGCGTGACAGATTGGATATTAGCTATAATTTTGCAATGGAGGAGTACATTAGTAAACTAAAACAATTTTCTCAATTGGATTTTCAGTCTCCTACTGGCATATGAGGACATTTTCAGTGTAACTGATGCACTTTTCAGAGTGCTGCAGAACAAAATGATGGACATTGAATATTGTCTTGCACGCATCCGTGACACGGTTGCAGCTCTCACACGCATTGGACTGGAGTTCGACAGTTTCTATGACCGGTTTGAGAGGAAATGTGAAGAACTTGGCCTGACAGAGAGTGGAACCAGACAGCCGACCAGAAATAATCGAAGACAGATGTTCAATAACATTATGGATAACATCAACAATCAGATGAAGGCTAGGTTTGATCATTTTGGGGAGCTGGCTTTTCTTGGTTTGGTGGATTGCACAAAATTCAGTGAAATGTCACAAAGTTTTGATGACGCAAAACTGCAGAGCATGTCAAAATATGCCAAATTCTTTGACTTGGTGAAACTGAAGGCGGATCTCATTGGACTGTATGGTTCACAAACAGTGAGAGATGAATGTAAATCTCCTGCACAGCTTCTCAGGTTTTTGGTCCAGAAAGATCTCATTCCAACTGTTCCTGAAGCGACAAAGTTGCTTCAGCTAGTGCTCACTGTTCCAGCTACCACAGCATCGGTGGAGCGGTCATTCTCAGCGCTGAAAAGAATAAAAACATGCAGTCGAAACAGGACTGATCAAGGAAGGCTTTCTTCTCTTTCACTGATCTCCATCGAAGCAGAGAGACTTTTAAAACTGAAAGCCAAGAAGGAAGACTTCTACAAAAAAGTCATCGACGCCTTTGTTCAGAAGGAGCGGCGCATGGACTTCATTTATAAGTAAACTTAAGGTAAGACTAAAATATATTTTTTCTCCAAATTAAATGTGCTTTTTTGTGTGCTACAGTTTGTATTAGGTCAGAGAATGATCTTTATTGTCATTGGCACAACATGTGGTACATGTGATGATGAAACAAGACAATATATACACAGATATATATATAAATATTAAATATATATATTATATATATAATATATATATATATATATATATA
>JBBPBX010042831.1:8157-28215 GCA_038048925.1 Garcialebias charrua | reverse complement strand
CCCGAACCCCGCCTCCCTACACGCATGACATGGATCCGCTCAAATCTCCCCCCTCCCTCATGAATCCACTGTAGTTACCATGCCGGGCCATAAGATGGCGCTGTGAATGTTTGAACCTTCCCTGTTGCGCACGCGTGCTGCCTCGTCTGTTTTCCTCTGAGGCTAAAAAGTTCAGCTAACTACAAGTTGTTGTCAACAAGTTAAAAACAAGTTAAAGCTAGAATTTGGATAAGAGTTGACAGATTTTACACCAAGTGGGACCTGCTTCATCTAACAAGCTGCACACCAGTTGCTGAGCGGACCTGAACCGAGTGACGATGTCAGACTTTAGTCCGTGAGAATCAGCTGATTTACAGTAGCATTACAAGGTAATCAATGTTCTTAATAATGTTTGCTTGTGTTAACTTCGATCACAGAACAACCAACTCAGGTTTTATTTTTTCCTACGAGGTCGAGCTGTCGTTCCACGAAGCGGACCGGTTCGGATGTGGGTCCAGTGTCCACCAGGATGAAAACAACAGAGTCCAGTTCATAACAGTTCGGTTAACGTGTTTTTAAAAGTGTTCAATTTAATTCTCAGTGATATACAGTTTGTGGTGTTCCATCCATCCATCCATTTTCTTCCGCTTTTCTGGGGTCGTGTCGCGGGGGTAGCAGCCTAAGTAGGGAGGCCCAGACTTCCCTCTCCCCAGCCACTTGGAGCAGCTCCTCTGGGGGAATCCCAAGGCGTTCCCAGGCCAGCCGAGAAACATAGTCCCTCCAGTGTGTCCTGGGTCTTCCTCTGGGTCTCCTCCCGGTGGGACATGCCCGGAACACCTCACCAGGGAGGCGTCCAGGAGGCATCCTAACCAGATGCCCGAGCCACCTCAACTGGCTCCTCTCGATGTGGAGAAGCAGCGGCTCTACTCCGAGTCCCTCCCGGATGACTGAGCTTCTCACCCTATCTCTAAGGGAGAGTCCAGACACCCTGCGGAGAAAACTCATTTCAGCCGCTTGTATCCGAGATCTCGTTCTTTCGGTCACAACCCAAAGCTCATGACCATAGATGAGGGTGGGAACGTAGATCGATCGGTAAATTGAGAGCTTTGCCTTTTGACTCAGCTCTCTCTTCACCACGACAGACCGGTACAGCGCCCGCTTCACTGCGGACGCTGCACCTATCCGCCTATCGATCTCACGCTCCAGTTTTCCCTCATTCGTGAACAAGACCCCGAGATACTTAAACTCCTCCACTTGGGGCAGGACCTCCTCCCCGACCCGGAGAGGGCATGCTACCCTTTTCCGGCTCAAGACCATGGCCTCGGATTTGGAGGAACTGATCCTCATCCCGGCCGCATCACACTCGGCTGCAAACCGCTCCAGCGAAAGCTGTAGATCACGATCTGATGAAGCCAATAGGACCACATCATCTGCAAAAAACAGAGAAGCGATTCTAAGGCCACCAAAACGGATCCTCTCAACACCTTGGTTGCGCCTAGAAATTCTGTCCATAAAAGTTATGAACAGAATCGGTGACAAAGGGCAACCTTGGCGGAGTCCAACTCTCACTGGAAACGAGCCTGACTTACTGCCGGCAATGCGGACCAAGCTCTGACACCGGTCGTACAGGGACCTAACAGCCCATATCAATGGGCCTGGTACCCCATACTCCCGGAGTACCCCCCACAGAACCCCCGAGGGACGCGGTCGAATGCCTTTTCCAAGTCCACAAAGCACATGTAAACTGGTTGGGCAAACTCCCACGCACCCTCCAGGACCCTGCTGAGGGTGTAGAGCTGGTCCAGTGTTCCACGACCAGGACGAAAACCACACTGCTCCTCCTGAATCCGAGGTTCGACTATCCGACGGACCCTCCTCTCCAGAACCCCTGAATAGACCTTACCAGGGAGGCTTAAGAGTGTGATCCCCCTATAGTTGGAACACACCCTACGGTCCCCCTTTTTGAATAGGGGAACCACCACCCCAGTCTGCCAATCCAAGGGAACTGCCCCGATGTCCACGCGATATTGCAGAGTCGCGTAAGCCAACACAACCCCACAACATCCAGAGCCCTAAGGAACTCAGGCGAATCTCATCCACCCCTGGAGCCCTGCCACCGCAGAGCTTTTTAACCACCTCGGTGACCTCAGCACCAGAGATTGGAGAGCCCGACCCAAAGTCCCCAGGCTCCGCTTCCTCAGTGGAAGACGTGCCAGTAGGATTGAGGAGGTCTTCGAAGTATTCCGCCCACCGACTCACAACATCCCGAGTTGAGGTCAACAGCACGCCATCCCCACCATAAATGGTGTTGGTCGCTACCGTGTCTTCCAACACAGATGCAGGTAATTCAGGTGTAGATTAATTAAATATGAGACTCAAAATATATTCCATCAGCTGTAGTTCAGAAAGTGGTGCCTGTCCAGTCCACCGCCATTGTTAGAAATGCCAGCTGTCCGCGCGTGCGTGCTGCGCGCATGTGTTCAAACAAAAGCTCAGCGGGAGATGTGTACATTATCAACGGGGTTCAGCAAAAAACCTCCACCCTGAGCGGTGGATCAGAAAGCCATCGGATTCAAAGAGGGGGGCTAGTGGACTCGTGTAAACGATGAGCAAAACTGCAGAGAGAAAGGAGCGGTTCCACTCAAAATACGTGCCGTGTAAACGGGACCTAAGGGGCCATTTACATGACGCGTATTTTGAGTGAAACCGTTCCTTTCTCTCTGCATTTCTGCTGATCGTTTACACGAGACCAGTGGTCCCCCTGTTTGAATCCGATGGTTTTTGGACCCAGCTCTCAAAGTGGAGGTTTTTCGCTGACCCCCCGCTGATAATGTAAACATCTCCCGCTGAGCTTTTGCTTGAACACATGCGTGCAGCACGCACACGCGGACAGCCGGCATTTCTAACAATGGCGGTGGACTGGACATGCACCACTTTCTGAAATACAGCTGATGGAATATATTTTGAGTCTCATTTTTAATTATTCTACACCTGAATTACCTGCATCTGTGTTGGAAGACACACAGCTGGATCCAGTTGTCGCTGTTTATTGAACAGACAGGCGGACATTACACGTGTCACGCTGCACTATAACGTAATAAATGTGCTATATAATAACAGTTCAACAATAATAAACAGTATTTATGTTAGCGTGGGAGGTATATAAATTTATCTTAGCTAAATGAAGCTATCTGGACTCATTAAGTCATGCCTAACATGCTGCATGTTGAAAATGAAGACACCAGGTTGATTTTTAATTCATTTATTTATTCAACACCACAAACTGTATATCACCACTGAGAATTAAATTGAACACTTTTAAAAACACGTTAACCGAACTGTTATGAACTGGACTCTTGCTGTTTTCATCCTGGTGGACACTGGACCCACATCCGAACCGGTCCGCTTCGTGGAACGAGAGCTTATGGACCTCGCAGGAAAAAAATAAAAATAAAACCTCATTTGGTTGTTCTGTGATCGAAGTAAACACAAGGAAACATTATTAAGAACATTGTTTACCTTGTAGTGCTGCTGTAAATCCGCTGATTCTCACAGACTAAAGTCCGACATGTTGACTGAGTTCTGTCCACCTAGCAACTGGTGTGGAGCTTGTTAAATGAAGCGGGACCCACTTGGTGTCAAATCTGTCGACTCTTATCCAAAATCCAGCTTTAACTTGTTGTTAACTTGTTGACAACAACTTGTTGTTAGATGAACTTTTAGCACCAGTGGAAAACAGACAGGCAACACCCATGCGCACTAGTGAAGGTTCAAAAATTCACAGCGCCATCTAATGGTCCGGCATGGTAACTACAGTGAATTCATGAGGGTGGGGGGGTCATATCCACAGAACTCGCCCGTGTCAACGCAAAACTTTTCCCTCTAATTAGCATACCCCAAACCTCCGTTTCCCCCCACCGTGTCCGTGTAAACAGGGCCTAAGGGGCCGTTTACACGGCGCATATTTTGAATGAAACTGCTCCTTTCTCTCTAGCTGTGTTTCCATCCATTTTGATTTCGATTTTTGAGCTAATTTTTGAAATCTCGCAAATATGTAAATACAAATTAATGCGAAGCAGAAGTGTTTCCATCTGCTGGCTTGAAGCGCATCTACCAAGCCACGCACAGCGTCATTACGTCAGACGTCAGCGTCATTACGTCAGACGTGAGCACTGCGCATGTCTACAGTAAACAGGAAGTAGCAGTTGAAAACAGAACCTGGCCACACATCTCGTCAAAATGGAGAGAATATTTCAGGTACGTGTTGCTATCGGTCGAGTTGTATTTATTCTGTCATACAAACTAGTTTTAGCGATGTTACATGTTGTCCGGAGCGGAAACAGCTGATCAGTCACGTGACGTGAATGTTCGCTTCGGCAGCACGAGTCGGCAAATGTGTTTCCATCTGTCGCTGTGCGCATCTGCTCATTTTCGAACATCCCAAAAACCACCTCAAGCGAGCGTATAAACTTTTTGGCGAACTTGAGAAAGTAAATACGGATTTTGCCGTTTCCATTAAGCTTTTCTGCTGCGATACTTCAAAATGCGCACCTAGAAACCTTGATGGAAACACGGTTTCTGTGGTTCTGCTCATCATTTACATGACACCAGTGGCCCCCCCTCTTTGAATCCGATGGTTTCTGAACTCACCTCTCACAGTGGAGGTTTTTTGCTGACCCCCGCTGATAACGTACACATCTCCCGCTGAGCTTTTCTTTGACCTACATGCGCGCAGCACGCACACACGGACAGCCGGCATTTCTAACAATGGCGGTGGACACACACCACTTTCTGAACTACAGCTGATGGAATATATTTTGAGTCTCATATTTAATTAATCTACACCTGAATTACCTGCATCTGTGTTGGAAGAGACACAGCTGGATCCAGTTCTTATGTCGCTGTTTATTGTGTCCTTGGGTGTCCTGAAAGGCCCTTTTAAATAAAATGATAATTATTATTATTATTGAACGAGGCAGGCAGATATTACACACATCAAGCTGCACTATAACATACTAAATGTGCTATATAATAACAGTTTAACAATAATAAACAGTATTTATGTTAGCGTGGGAGATATATAAATTTATCTGAGCTAAATGAAGCTATCTGGACTTGTTACATCATTTAAACAATGCCTAACATGCTGCATGTTGAAAATGAAGACACCCGGTTGATTTCTAATTTATTAATTTATTCAACACCACAAACTGTATGTCACAAACACTGAGAATTAAATTGAACACTTTTTAAAACACGTTAACCGAACTTTAATGAACTGGACTCTGCTGTTTTCATCCTGGTGGATAGTAGTGAGTCCCATCCGAACCGGTCCGTTTGTTGGAACGACAGCTTATCGTCCTTGCAGGAAAAAAAAAAAAAAAAACGTTTCTGTTCTGTGATCGAAGTAAACACAAGGAAAAATTATTAAGAACATTGTTTACCTGTTGTAACTCAGCTGATTTACCCGGACTAAAGTCCGACATCGTCACTCGGTTCAGGTCCACTCAGCAACTGGTGTGCAGCTGTTAGATGAAACGGTGGTGTCAAATCTGTCGACTCTTATCCAAATTCCAGCTTTAACTTGTTGTTAAGCTGAACTTTTAGCCCCAGAGGAAAACAGACGAGGCAGCATGCATGCGCATTAGTGAAGGTTCAAAAATTCACAGCGCCATCTAATGGCCCGGCATGGTAACTACAGTGAATTCATGAGGGCGGGGGGGAATCATATTCACAAAATTTGCTCGTGTCAACGCAAATTTTTTTCCTTTAATTAACATACCCAAAACCTCCGTTTCCCCCCACCGTGTCCGTGAAACAGGGCCTAAGCTGCAGCCACTTGAGCAACGCCACCTTTTGAGATAAGGAAAGTGACAACATGAGGAAAGGGGAGATCAGAAACAACCTCAGCACAAAAAGCAACATAAATAGACTAAAGACACGTACATTGGGGTCAACAAAGACGGTGAGTTGTCCATAAACCCTCCAGAACGTTCCAAAGTTCTGATAAGATGGTACAGTGTCTGCCAGCCTCACAATTCTGATAAGGCCACAGATGTCCTCAGGAGGGTGGTGGGAGCGGACAAGCAGAAGCTTCTAGTTTGTGCATCCTCCAGGAGCAATTTGAGATAAAATGACCTATCTAAGGCCAGCGGGGAGGCCAAATTCAGATAAACAACCAGTTTTTGGGCCACCAGACTCTGATTGCTGTCTGCCTTCAAGCTCTGCTGGTACACTCAATGGAGAAACAGACAGATTTGTGGACATTTCACTCGGTCCATGCTCAATTAGCTTTCTCTAAGATCGAATCCTTCATGCCAGCGAGTTCCAGGAGCTACAAGTGGCCTACGATTCTCAGAAATCGCATCCAGCTTGCAGTTGAGCTCATTAAACATGAGTCTGAGAGGTCGAGGCACAAATTAATCCTTCACTGGCAGCTTTACCATGGCCAAAACTGCTACTGATGTCTTCCAAATTTGTCAATAGTCTAGGTATCTGACCATTCCAAAATAGCAGAAACCTGTTATCATAAATCCAATAATGTACACATCTTCTATGTCCTCCACAGACAGAACAAATAGGCTCATCATCTTCCACTCCCCCCAGGAATCAATGACATACCCAGCTGTGTGGGTTCGTTCAGGGCATGAGGGCTCTCCAGCACCCTGCCGTCTGGTGGAAAAAATATTATCAATTATGTTGAGGGACAAGCTGACCAAATCCATAATAATTTTCCATTCGGAAAATGTGTAACCAGTGCATGAGTATATTAATCAAGTAAAATTATGGAGCATATGGAGGGCAGAAAACACACACTAAAAAAACAACTAAATTTCCCACCAGTTCTGGCTGACCTGAGACTAAATTTCATTGAGAACAGCTAAAACAAATCAAAAATGCTAAATGCTAGATGCACAATAGCTATGATTTGAGGATAGATCTGGGTCCAAACGATCGTTTTCTCTAGTAACCTGACCTTTCAGTGAACCCTTTCAGTGTAAAACCATTCTGAGCTTTTCCATTTCTTTGGCTCACACACAAGTAAAATAACTAAACATACTCAAAGTTCATTCACATGCCCTGCTGTTTATGTTCATTAAAGTATGCCAACTTTTTATCATCAGACATTGTTATTTTTTTTCAAAACAGCATTTGTTTCATTAAATAGGTCACAGATTCATACCAACAAATCAGTTGCTAACTCAAACAATCAACTTGGAGCCTGAATGGCAGCAGACGCTTAAAATGATAATAAATTATATGCAGTTTGCCTCCCGGGAGGAGACCCAGAGGAAGACCCAGGACGCGCTGGAGGGACTATGTTTCTCGGCTGGCCTGGAAACGCCTTGGGATTCCCCCGGAGGAGCTGCTCCAAGTGGCTGGGGAGAGGGAAGTCTGGGCCTCCCTACTTAGGCTGCTACCCCCGCGACCCGACCCCGGATAAGCGGAAGAAGATGGATGGATGGATGGATGGATGCAGTTTGCCTGCTCACATCACCTGATCAAATCTAACTCAGACTTTGGTACACGTCTCACTGATGGAGGATTTCATCAGATGTTAGTGGATCATAAACTGACCCACTTCTTATGCTACTGGGATCCCACCATGCCCACTTAGTCCAAGCCTAACTTTCCTGCACACCAGGAAGTGTTTAAAAGGCACAGATGACCTTAATAATAGATAACCAACAAGAGAGGATGAATAGTCTGGGTTGACATTGTTGACATTGCTCCTCCCTCCCATTGAGCTTTTATTATGACAGCTGACATCTTGACTTGTCATCACTTTATACACACCTCCACCACTGACAAACCTTCTTTGTGACAAACAAAGGCTTCTAGAAATATCAAATACCATCAGAGAGCCAGGAGAAACTTTTCTTTTTTCTTTTTTTCTTTACTAAAATCGTTGAGTAAAATTGCAGAACAGATTGCACAAAAGATGTTCAGCCTTTATTACCGTAATTCTTATGTTTCACTAAGCAAAGTTAAGCTGAAACGGCTTCAATCAATTTGTTTAAACGCATTTTAGTGTTCAAAGTATCTGACGGCATCTTTGACAGTTGTCTTCAGTTTTAGGACTCACATCAACCGAGCAAATAAGAATCAAATGGCTGGTTATAGAAAAAAACCAAACACTCCTGTTTTTATTGTCACGTTCTCTGTGGCCAACACTTTGCAATCTACTGTATGTAAGCACGAGAGCAATGAATATATCTGAAAGGACAGCCAGTTTTTTGAGAAGCCTCTGCTGTTGGGTTGTGAGGTGTGATTTGTCATTTTACATACAGTTGTGTGTCTTCTGTCAGAGACCTCAAGGAAACTCCTACTGTTAAGGTGTGATTTGTCAATTTACATGTATGTGTTACCTCAACTTGCAATTTACATAGGTTGGTGCGTGACTCCTAATGCCAAATTTACACTACATGCGTTCCGGCTCCGCCCCGCTCCGCTCCGCAGGTCGCAGCTGAGCGTTTCAAGTCCAGTTTACACTACCTCCGCTCCGCTCCGGTCCGCCTGGATGTGCCGCTCCGAGGCGCATGCGCGGGAATTGCAAGATTGCGCGATAAATCAAGTGATAAATAAGGAAGTCAGAACAAAACAATTCATTCGGTGGAAGAAGGAGAACAACAGTAGACTGGCGTAGTCATAAATGATAGTTTGACAGCATTTTTGTACAAATAAATCCGTATAGAGCTAGGATTAGTCCGCCCGTGGTGATTTTATTTTGTAAATACGGATGTTGTGCTCGTTCCTTTTCCTGTTGGTGCGACGTAATCTTTAAAAGTTGACTCCGGCACAGCTCCGGCGTCCGGCAGAAATAGGATCTGTTCTAATTTTGACGTACTGCCGTCCGCTCACCGCCGCCGTGCGGAGCCAGTGTAAACGCTCTCATTGATTTTATAATGGGTGCGTATTTGCTGCGGAGGTCGGACCGGAGCGGGGCGGAGCCGGAACGCATGTAGTGTAAATTTGGCGTAAGACTGTTTTAACTCCACGCGCACACAGTCTGTTCATAGAATTGATAAAGCCCTCTGGATAGAGGTCGAAACGTCTTCTGTAACAAATAAAGTCCAGTTGATCTTGTATTGAACGCCTTTTTTGATTCTGAAAGGACTGTGACCACACTGACATGCAAGAAAACAGACAATCAACAATAAATTAATGATGAGGGCTCTCACTGAGTGTGAGAATCAGGGGCTTTTCAATAAGATCGACTTCAGTGAGACTCTCTGCCCAGGACAGTCAGCTGTGCAGAGAAGCAGCAATGGTCAGCCTGTGAAACAGACAGTCCTCTCTCTGGCCTCTTTTAACTAATGAGTCCTGAATCTGGCACCAAAACCAGGGCGGCTCTGCAGGTGTCTCACTGAAAATGAAATGAGTTCAAGCAGGTGCTGCCTCTTCTGGCCCAGGAGTGAGGCTCTGGGAGGGAACTCAGCAGCCCGGGGACTTTTCTTCCTGTTTATCACAGGATGAGAGAGTCTGCAGAGTCAAGGGAAGAGAATGATTTGCAGGCAGACAGAAAAGTGGGCAGAAAGAAAAAGATGGTGCAGCAATATATCCAATGTCACAGTAACGCAGTGATTTTATTTTTCCTGTGGTTAAAAAGAATATATATATTTTTTCTTCTTCTGTAACACAGATTAGTTTCTAAGAATTGAAGTGGGACTGAAAGTAGTGCAACAAGACAATTTGATTATTGAGTTTAAAAAATGTCTTGTTATCACACACTGCCAGGAAATGAAAATGGGCAATAATGCTTTTGCCTACAACCCTTGGATGCACATCTACAACTGGATAACTTTTGGATTAAACCTGATCAATGCTAATTGACCACAATTAACACAATCAGATCTACTAATATTAACCTAACATTTGTCGTATCGTTAGGTTCGATTGTTCCCCATTGAATTAGCTGAATGTCAATAGATTGTACAAGCTCTTTGACTTATATGTTTTTATCACGATTGTTGAGTATTAAACCCAGGCGCAGACAGAAACTCAAAAAACATCAGGATTTCAAATAAGAAAAGCTAATTTATTAGAAAAAAATGAAAACAAAAACTGACGTAGCATCAAAATACTCACAAGGAAGAAAAAAAGCTCTGGAAGACACAGATGGAACAAACATGAACAGCTGTACAAACGATGAGGATCAGGTGAGTCAGAGGCGCTTGAGCTGAAAAACACTGGGAAAGCTGAAACACGAGTAAAACAGGATACAAGAATCACAGAAACCCAAAAAACAACAACAAAGTCTCAGATCATGACAGTTTTGTGACACGAAATGTGGAATTTCAGGATTGCCCACCTTTAATTTTGAATAATGCATTTTGTAAGTTGGGAAACAGGAGCTTCCTGTCATCACAAGACATATTGTGGTCTGTATGTAAAAATACATTTTGGGGAGTTGAGCAAATTTATTATGTCACTGAGGAGTAACAGTTCAGATTTATCGTCTGAACAACCATGGCCTCTGATCCTTTTAGCTAAAATCAAATACAGACACTTTTTACCCTTTGAAAAACTTTTACATCACTGACAGCTATAAAGAGAAAAAAACAGACAAGACTGTGAGATCTCGTCAGAATAATGGGACACCACTTTCCATTAGACCAGCCTTGCTCTTGACAACGGGTCAAATGGAAAAGCTTTACAGGAAAACAGTCACTCAGAGCAGCTTTCAAGATTTACTTCCTTCCTGTCTATAAAAACATTGCTGGTTTTACCCATAGATATAATAAACACTAGATAAGCTGAGGCGGAGTCTCCGGCGTCGTCACGTGGCAGCCATCTTGCGACAGACAGCAACATTAGCTGCAGCTGTTGAAACTGAATGGAGGTGAGGGGTTTACACAAACAAAAATACTCTTAACTCGCTGTAATCTTGACGGATTTACAAACGGTTTATCTTTTTAAAAACGTTATTAACGTGGCTATGATTTCTTTGGTAGTCAGACAGCACTTTTGTCTTTTTTAAAACGTTTTATTCATGTTTTGGGTGTCACACTCATCGAGAATCTAGAATCTGTTTTTATTACACCAATAACTATTTTATTACAAACTACTGTAAATGACTATCTTGATCATGATTGTATTTATTAGCATACTATTAACAAGAGCCTTTGATTAAGGGCTAGCTAGTACAGTATTCCAAATATTTCCCCAGCATTCTTAGATCACTAGGAGCTCTTTGTTTTTAACTGAACTAAAGCTGCACATGATTTCCAAGCGGTTTGGTATGTTCAACACTAATTACTGCTTTGTGTTTTACAGAAATACTCTTTGACAAGATGCCTGACTTTTGTGCAGCCTATGGATGCTCCAATAGGCGTAACATCAAAACAAGAAACCTTGGGATCACATTTCACAAGTAAGACTCTGTGACAGTATTATTACTTTAATTAGAATAATCATAGTTATATTTTGGATCAGTGCACATTATTGGTCATGCTACACACCAAAATGTGAGATAATATTATTGACATAATATTATACATAATATATATTTACATAATAATGACATAATATATATTTACAGCACTTTGGTTGACCTTGTTGTTGTTTTAAGTGCTCTATAAATAAAATGGTATGGTATGGTATACGGCTTGTAAAAGTATCTTTATATAAATTATGATGTATGATTTAGTGTTTCTTTTGGACACAATTTTTAATAGCTGTTTTATTGTACCAAAAGTAAATGCAAGCACACCAAAAGTATGATATATGTGTATAATTGTCATTACTATAATTCAAAGGTAAAGAAAGGAAGTGTGGAAAATAATGACCATCTTCTTCATGTTTTTAAGGTTTCCCAAAACCAGAGAGAGGAGGCGGCAGTGGGAAGTTGCCCTGAGAAGAGAGGGTTTTGTTGCCCTGGACAGGACACTGCTCTGCAGTGATCACTTCAGTTCTGAGGACTTCGATCGGACAGGGCAGACTGTTAGATTAAAAGATAGTGTTGTTCCAACACTTTTCAATTTTCCATCGCATCTTCAAAAGGTATGTATCATCGACCTACAAGATTTCAAGATGTATAAGATTGATATGTCTATAAACTACTGTATATATAAATATGTGGTTAAATGTCACAGTTTAGTATTTCTTTCTGCAAATTTAGCAATAAACAATGTGTTGTTCTTTACATAGCACATTTTAGACACTCTACTTTTGTTTATTTTAGCTTGTAAAAACAAGAGGCTCAAACACCTCTAGAAGAATAGAAGACAACCTGGCAATGGACCTGTCTCAGGATAAAGCTCAGTCTGATGTTGTGAGTATTAATTGATTCACACAATTGATAAGTGAATAATTATTTTTTTTTAAACTGTTAAATTCCACATTAATATTATTTATATATTTGTATATTTTTGCAAAGCAACTGGAAGCCACTGCAAAGAGGCGAAAGTGCTGCAAGCGGCAGGCCACTGACCACCCGTATTCACTGCCTCCTTGCCCCAAGGCTATATATGCCAAACTTAATGAAGCCTCAGCTAGAGTGAGGAAATTGCAGAGGGAGAAATCGAATGCCTTGGCAAGAGAAAGGAGGGCCAAGAAAAGCATGCTGTCTCTTCTAGAGGAACTGAAGGAGAAAAATCTCATCAATGAAGAGCTAAAAGACAAGCTTGAATGCTACTCGGGTAAATTAAAAATATTACATTGAATACATAGTATATAGGGTATTTTATGTTCTTTGGTGAAATGACACCCACTAAATCACTCTTAACTGTTTTTCAGATCTTCCAGTTCAACTGTTGTCGAGGCAGGGCAGCAAGTACACCAAGGCCCAGAGAGAGTTTGCCCTTACGCTCCATTTGCATGGGCCAAAGGCATATCACTATCTGAGAGACACTCTGCATATTTGCCTCCCACATCCGAGATCATTGCAAAGGTATTCTTCATTATGTTTGACTGTAAACTAAATCACTTGGAGAAACTTAAGCGCTACATATTGTGTTACCATGAATTGTAGAACTTGCTGAAAAAGGCTTACATTTTTAACTTTTTAGTGCAATGGCATCTATTTTTGGGATGCCAAGTGTTTTCAGTAGGGATGCTTAGTGTTTAAATGATTGTATGGTTAAATTTTTACTTTTTTATTTTACTAAGGTGGCTGAGCTCTGTTGATGCCAAACCTGGTCTAAATAAAATGATGTTGGACATGCTGGAGCAACGTCGCAAAGCAGATGAGGCCAAATACGGATGTGTCTCTTTGATGCTGGATGCCATGGCCATCAAAAAGCATGTTCAATATGATCCTCAGACACAAACAATGTCTGGATTTGTGGACATGGGAGATCGGATAAATGAAGCTGACATTGCCTCTGAGGCTCTGGTGTTCATGGTGGTTGGGCTTCAAGGTTATTGGAAAGCTCCGATTGCATATTATCTGACCAAGTCCCTAACACCAGAGACACAGAAAGTGTTGGTAGAGCATGCATTAGAAGAGCTTCATCATCGCCAGATATTTAAGGATGCCCAATGTGCCTTACTGCATATGCCATTCTATAACAACATGAACTACTACCTCATGCATATACTGTGTACATTAACTGATATGCTGCTTTGCCACTTTGCAAATGTCAATGCTAGAACCTTTAGTTTATTTTATAGTTATACTTTTTATACTTTTTTACTTTTTGTACTAGTATGCAAAAACTCAGAACAGTATTATGTTCATTAAATGTTTAGTGCTTTAGTTTTTAGAGTTGGTGTAAATTTTCATACTCTTATACCACTATGCAAAAACTCAGGACAGTGTTAAAGTTTTACTATTTTATGCTTATGTCTATTATTATATGTTTCAGTGTTTTAATGTTTAAATAGTTACTGTTGCACCGAGGGAGTGAGAGTCTTGTCACACTATCAGATGTCACACTATCAGATGTTTATTTTTGTTTATTTGTTTGTTTATTTATATTTCTCAATTATTAAATCTTTTCATGTATCTAAAAAGAATAAACTACACATATTGACCAAGGTTGGTGTAATAATGTATTTAATATTACATAATATTTAAATGTGTAGGGAAAAAAATTGGCATAAATTAATTTCATATCACCAATAATAATACTATTTATGATGAAATAGTATTAAATATTTATTAGCATTGTAACATATGTCAGTTAATTTCGCTGGAAATAAACATGTATTTAGAAATAGATGTAAATATAATCTTATTGTGTATACTGCTAGTGCAATACAGTGTCTACATAACGTTATTTTCATGTGAACGTCCATCTTAAGTATACCATATTATAACAACATCTCTCACATTTATAACAAACCAAACCGTTTTAAAATCGGATGGAAATTAAGCAAGTTATGGTTATTTTAATAGTGAATGCACCATTCACATTCATGTTAAGAGTGGGCGTTCTGTCTGTCCCAAGATGGCCGCCGTCTGACGATGTCGGTCTCCATTGGCCAACAGCGGGGCTGTCTTATCTAGTGTTTATTATATCTATGGTTTTACCGATCTAAATTGAAAACTGCTGGAGGGGAAAATGATAGTGTGTCACAGGCAGGGAGGTGCCGGCGCGGAGGAGAACCGAAAACGGCACTGACAGTGTGACGTGGAGGCACCCATCAGGGAGAAATGATAACCTTGGAGGGGAGGAAACAGGAAAGAGTGGAGCAGAAAAATAAAAGGCACACACTGTAATATTGGGCTGTCCACTCTGAAGGATGACGGACACAAAGACTATAATTAAATCTGGGAACTTTGGCAAAATATTACTGAGATTTGTTCAATAAATATGTCACAAGCTCAAAACCAAATGGTTTTTCTGTGGACACCGTTCATTTGAAGTTATGTAGCTTTCAGCACACAACTTAAAATGACACTGATTGTTGTTGGAGGGGCTGTAGGTCAGATTGTTATCACAAAACTCTAAAGCCACCAACAATGTGAACAAGAAGTGACCTGAAAAGTGAATGAACTCAGAAATATGTGTGAACTTTGGAACAATATCACAAAAACCAGTCAGGCGATGTTCAGTGTCAGGGAAAGGTCCAGTCTGGTGTCTGACCGTCATGTTCCTGTAACATAACTCAAATTAAACTCGCTGCTAATTGGATTTTAAAAACCTCACAAACTGTTTTTATAGCAGAAGTCCAGCAATGTTTCCCACTGCACTTTGTTCTCATGTTTAAGAGAAGTTAATGTGATTCATAAAGCCATTTAACTCCAGCATTTAACACACATTGTCTGATGGTTTGAACTGGGAGATCAGCTCAGAAAGTTAAAAATGAAGATTGTTTTAATCTCAGAGAACTCATATTCAGATTGGTTACAGATGTTTTTATTAAGACTATTGTTATTATTTGCAAGTATTTCCATTTCAAGTGTTCCCCAGGTTTTGATACTTTATAGGCCCAAACTAAAAATGTTGGGACTGTTTTTTGTTATGAAGTCGAAGACGCAAATTCAACAATGGCAGGACTCACAGCTGCATCGAATCACTCATCAACTGTCCACCTGGATATAAGGCGCCCCTTTCCTCAGCTCTTCCTGTTGGGGAGACATCTGTATGCAGTTCAGAATTCAGTCAACAGTAACAGATATCATGGAGGGAATAGGAGGGAGGAATCAATAATAACAAGATTAAGAATAGGTCATACAAATCTGAACAGTACTTTGTTTATTATAGGGAAACACGATAGTGGAAGTTGTGATTTTTGCCAGCAAACAGAGTCAGTGCAGCACGTCATTTTGGAATGTTCTGCATATTCAGCGGAAAGGCTGACTCTACTGGACCATATGAAACATGACGTCACGAGCCCGATCAGTTTGAAGAGCGTTTTGGAATGGGGATCTAGTAAAGGTGGACGCAAATACTTTATGTATTTCTTGACGTCGACAGGTCTAAGCAGAAGACTGTAGGTCTACGATTTTTTTTTTATTTTTATTTTTTTTGCTTTGTTTTGTTTTATTTTTGGATGTCCAGAGGACCAGACTTGGTTTTTTTTTGGAAGACTGTAAATAGTTTAGGGATGGGACCATTAGATGGCGGTAATACACCGGAAGGTTGTAAGCTGCCGTTAAACCTCACGGAAGAAGAAGAAGAAGAAGCTCTTCCTGTTTGCCCGTTGCCAGTCTAGTCGCCTCCCTCCACCTCCCCGTCTCCTCCCGGGGTTTCTGGTTCCTCGGTTCTCCCCTGTTCTTCGTCCCGCCTCCGCCGCCTGGGGTTGTCCTGCTCGCCTTCGTCTTGGTCCTGCTGCTGTGTGCGTTCCTGCTTCCTGTTCCCTGCGACCCAGCCGGTCATGGCAGATGGCCGCTTGTCCTGAGCCTGGTTCTGCTGGAGGTTTCTTCCTCTCGAGGGAGTTTTTCCTTCCCACTGTCGCTTCGTGCTTGCTCAGGATGGAGGTTCTGCGCTGGTGTTCGTCTCAGGGTTGACCGGTGCCGTCGGCCGCTGGCTGGCCGGCATTCACGTACCGGTGGGATGGATTGGACGTCTGCGGTCCCGTCTCCACCACCGGGTTCGGGTCCCGGGGGGGTAGATATCCATAATCTATCTCCCTATGCCGGACATTCAAGCTCTCAGCAGTCCGGCATGCATGCCCTCCGCCGGGGCCCGAGCGCCAAAGAAACCTTAATCAATAAAACATTTTAATTGTATTCTCTCTCTCGTTTTGTGAGTCTCTTCAGGTTGAATTTATGTTCAGCTTGGATGATCAGGCAACGGAGTCTGTCCCTGCAGAAAACATTAACCTTAATAAAGGTTTATGCTTTCGTTGTCAACATTGAGCTATGTTACCCATGTTCTCATGATTTAAACAACACAACACGTCATTCAATCAGATTTCTGCTTTTTTCCCCAAAAAAGATTTTATTGATTGATTTGATTCTTCTTAATGTTCTTCTGAACTTTTCAGGGGGTCCTACAAAGCAGAGCTCAACAATTTTATACCTTTTCTAATTTGCATTTTAGTACTCAAATTTAAAGTCGTTTCATTGTTACTTGATATGTCTGAGTACAGTAATGGAGCTCAAATAGCAAAAAGGGTGTGATTGTCCTGTAATATCATCAGGCGGAGGGTTCTCAAATATCGCAGAGAGCAAGAGACACTCACATTTCAGCTGGTTCACACGATCACACGCCACGTATGGATTTCTTCTTTAAGAAGCTATAATCTTATTTTTAAAGGGCAGATAAAGAGCAATTCATGATACTTGTATGGACAGAGTACAGCAAAGAGCTTGATGTCCCTCCCCTGGATGTGGGTTAAAAGGGCCCCATCCTGGAGCTAGGTCTGAGAGTAGGGCTTGTCAGCATGCACCTGCTGACCGGGCCTCGACCTATGGGGCGGGGTCAGGCTCAGCCCGACTGAGCGACATGATTTTGACTCCATGTGAGTCTGCAAAGAGCCATGCGGTCAGGTGCAGGGTGCCGTGGGTGGCAGCTGAAGGAGGGGCCCTTAGCGCTGCTGGCTCTTGGGACTTGGAATGTCCCCTCTCTGGTGGAGAAGGAGCCTGAGCTTACATGTGAGGTTCAGAGGTACAAATTAAATATAGTTGGGCTTACCTCAAAGAACAGCATGAGATCTGAAACCAGTCTGCGTGAGAGGGTATGAACCTTATTCCTGACTCAGGAACGAGCAGCAGATAATGGATGGATGGATGGATGGACGGACGGACGGATGGATGGATGGATGGAAGGATAGATGAATGGATTAATCCCCTCCAGGATGTCTCACTGTATAGTATTGAGATACAGGTGTCAAAACTCTGAGCTCTGCTTCTCCAAATTAAAGTGAAAAAAAAAAAGTTGTTTTGTAGGAAATTCCAGGTGTTTCTCTCCTGTTGTAGCCGGCTCCTGCTCCTCCCACACTCACCTGCTCCTGATTATCCTCCCCAGGTGTTTTTATTCCCTCTTGTTAGCTTAGTCTTTAATTAACATCTTACAGGGAACCCCCGACCTACGAACGAGTTTGGGACCTAAGAACCGTTCGCAGCTCGATCCGTTCGTAGGTAGGGGGTGAAAATTATATTTAAAAAAAAAATTATTCATTCATTCATTCATTCAACCCTTATTTATCATGCTAACGGAGCGTGCGCACATTTAATCATGTACAGTAGTGTACTGTAATGTTAAACATTGCTATTCACATTTACAGAATAAATAAAAATATATTTTCTTACTTTGAGATGGTCAAAGCCGACATCTTAGGTTGCCATGCGTTGATTGTTTTCGGGCCGAGCAGCGCGGGCCACCGCAGCTGCTCCAGGCCTGTGTTAGCTAGCTGGCTAGCTTCTGCTAGCCAAGCCATGAGCTAGTGTTGGAGCGGCGGCGCGATCAATCTGCAGCTCCTGCTCCAGCCGCTGCTCCAGCCTGAGACGTCCACAGAGCTATTCCAGCTAGTAATTAATCCACATGATGCGATCCTGGTCACCAGTGTTCAAAAGGCCGGCTCCCGTGTTAGCTCCAGTGTTAGCTCTGGAGCTAGCCAGGCCGGAGGTGTAGCCAGGCCGGCTGGAGGTGTTCGCACGGCGGCCTGGCACGATCGGCGATAAATCCGCTCCTGCCTGAGACATCCACAAAGTTCACAGAGACGTTTCCAGCTAGTAATTAATCCATATGAAGCCATCCTGGTCACCAGTCTTCGTCCAGCTCTCGGCAGCTAACCTAAGATGGCGTCCGGTCCGGTGTTCTACATTAATTTGTGACCGGAGACCCCAGTGACTGAACCTTAAATAGCGTCCGGTGTTCTACATTAATTTGTGACCGTGTAAACTGAAGACCTACTTCCTGTTTCCCAAAATTGCTCAAAAATTGCTCAAAAATGATCAGAAATGATCTTTTTTATCATAATTATTATTTATAAAGCCTTTAAAACAACCAGAGCTGCAACAAAGTGATGTACACATGAAATTAAGAACATTTAAACACAAAAAAAAAAAAAAAAAAAAAAAATTTTTTTTTTTTTTTTTTTTAAATTCATATTTTTATTAAATATGATATGTTCGTAAGTCCCGTGGTTCGCAGGTCGATGGGGTCGTAGGTCGGGGGTTACCTGTATTCTGTTTGTCCCTGGCTTGTGATTCCCAAGTCTTCATGTTCAGCTTCCTCTGTGTCTCCCCGGTTTTTGTACGTTTCTCTGCCACGTCAGCTTTTTGTTTTTGTTGGTTCAACACTCGGATAAACATGTTATTTGGATTTTTTCAAATTTTGTCCTTAAGTCAATCAAAACTCCCTGTTTTATTTGACTGGACTGCAAACATTTTCATTTAGGGATGGCTAAAACTGCAACATTTTCAATTTAAGTTTATTTTGGTTCAAAACTCATGAAAGGAAAATTATGTATTTCTTTAACACCTTTAATTTGAAATATAATGCTCATACAAAGTAGTATAAAACTAGTTTGGCCGGAATCAACATCAGTATTCAACAAATGGTGCTGTGATTGATTTGAGCATCTAAAGTATGTCTGTGCAATCATTATCATTATTGAATAGAATCAAACTAATGGGCAAAAATGTAATTTTTTTATTAGTATTGCTCTTACTGAGCTTTGAAATTCATTACATTGTTGTTTTTATTTCAAAATATTTTAAAACTTAAAATAAAGTCGGTGACAAGCAGGTAATTTACTGAAAATGTCTCCGCTCAAAATTTGTTATGTAAATAGGTTAAGAACAGGTAATATCTTACCTGTTGTAAAGAGCTCTTCGGATGTCCTCAGTTTGGAGAAATAGACTTTAATTCCAACTAGATTGATGAACATGTGTAGTCCTAGCAAGTCTAAAGTGGATTGCTGTAATCTTCAAACAAATTCAGTCCTGAAATATTAATTGTAATTCAGGCAAATTATATTTCATAAACTTTCACATGACTGCATTAAAATGTTTTTGCAGCATAAATAGCATATTTTCTGCCAAAAGTGTCCTAAACTAATTGCTGCTCTTATTTGCAATTGCAAACATCCAATACAATTTGATGGCAGTAATCATACAATAGATAAATGAATGCGATACAGTAGTCCCTCGATTAATGCGTTGGTTACGTTCCACACACCCCTGTGATAGGTGAAACACTGTGAAGTAGGGAAGTTTTATTTATTTTAGTATATATATAT
>JBBPBX010042830.1:0-28215 GCA_038048925.1 Garcialebias charrua | reverse complement strand
TAAACATAGATAAGATTAAATCACCCAACTTACTGCAGAGGTGCTCAGAGTAGCATTCAATTCCAGGGTTCAGTCAGACGCACGTTGCAAAAAACCAGCAGCATGATGAAATCCGGAAGAGGTTGTGAGGTAGGGACATACCACTAGTAAAAAAAAAGAAGGGGGTGGACCGCTCCACTTTCTTATAGTACCTTGTTTTCGTGACTACACGTTATGCAAAAACAGTAAGTAATAATATTTACTGACAAGTAAGGTAATGTACTGAGAAAAATTACAACCAATTGTCCTCAACATTTAAGCTTATTTAAAATGTGATAACCCCCGCAAAATGCTCTCACCCAGAGCTGGGAAGGGAGGAGAGGGGGAAGAGAGGAGGAGGGGGTGAGGACAAACAGAGTACCTGGACTGGTCGGGATATGATGACAAAACAAAAAAGTACCAACAGTTACAAAAGGTGATTCATAATATAGTGTAAATAAAACAAATAAAGAGCAATAAAATAAAAAAATTACGTTAAAAAAAATATATGAGGAAATTAAAATCAGCTAAGAAACTAAGAATTTTTCCAGCTATTTTTTCATTTACATATTAAAGATTTTGCATAGGACATTCTTCCAGTGGTTCACATTAGGTTTACATTAAAAAAATGACATTTATGAACATAGTGTTTAGCTAATATAATCAAATTATTGATAGCATATTAATTATTTCCATTTGTATTAATTAACCCAAATTTGATTTCTTTTAAAGTGAGAGTAAGTAGCTGAATCCCTTTGGATTGGATCCACATTTTAAAATCAAGCCAAAATTGTTGAACTACCCTGTAATCAAAGAAAATATGTTCCAGGTTCTCACTCTCTGTCTCACAAAAACAACTTGCTCTCAATGGAGCCTAGAGGGACTTCAATGAAGCTCCTGTTATTATGGTTTGATGACCCCACCCCCCAAAGAATGTCATTCAAGTATGCCTCCTTTGTACTATAGCCCACCCAGCAGCCAGCACCTATCACCAGCATTTAGCATTACCTGGGATGCATGTACTGTACATAACAAAAGTCAGAGTCAGAGAGTCTTTATTGTCATTCACACCACATGTAGTACATGTGATGAAACGAGATTATGTACACTGCATCCCAGTTACATCCAACAATAAAATATAAAATAAACATTACTAAGCTCTAAGATGTGAACTAAGAAAAACGCCAACTAAAAATACACTAAGCACTAATATATAGAATAACATACTCCAACGAGCAGCACGAACATGAGTTTGCATGAGCAGATGAACACAAAACAGATCAGCAACATGAAACAGATCAGCAGCAACATGAAATAGATCAGCAGCAACATGAACAGATTAGCAACATGAAACAGATCAGCAGCAACATGAAACAGATCAGCAGCAACATGAACAGATCAGCAACATGAAACAGATAAGCAACATGTAACAGATCAGCAGCAACATGAACAGATTAGCAACATGAAACAGATCAGCAACATGTAACAGATCAGCAGCAACATGAAACAGATCAGCAACATGAAACAGATCAGCAACAACATTAAACAGATCAGCAGCATCAGAAACATGAAACAGATCAGCAGCAACATGAAACAGATCAGCAGCAACATGAACAGATTAGCAACATGAAACAGATAAGCAACATGTAACAGATCAGCAGCAACATGAACAGATTAGCAACATGAAACAGATCAGCAACATGTAACAGATCAGCAGCAACATGAAACAGATCAGCAACATGAAACAGATCAGCAACAACATGAAACAGATCAGCAGCAACATGAAACAGATCAGCAGCAACATGAAACAGATCAGCAGCAACATGAAACAGATCAGCAGCAGAACATGAAACAGATCAGCAGCAACATGAAACAGATCAGCAGCAACATGAAACAGATCAGCAGCAACATGAAACAGATCAGCAACATGAAACAGATCAGCAGCAACATGAAACAGATCAGCAACATGAAACAGATCAGCAGCAACATGAAACAGATCAGCAGCAACATGAAACAGATCAGCAGCAACATGAAACAGACAGATAAGCAACATGTAACAGATCAGCAGCAACATGAACAGATCAGCAACATGTAACAGATCAGCAGCAACATGAACAGATCAGCAACATGAAACAGATCAGCAGCAACATGAAACAGATCAGCAGCAACATGAACAGATTAGCAACATGAAACAGATAAGCAACATGTAACAGATCAGCAGCAACATGAACAGATTAGCAACATGAAACAGATCAGCAACATGTAACAGATCAGCAGCAACATGAAACAGATCAGCAACAACATGAAACAGATCAGCAGCATCAGAAACATGAAACAGATCAGCAGCAACATGAAACAGATCAGCAGCAACATGAAACAGATCAGCAGCAACATGAAACAGATCAGCAGCAACGTGAAACAGATCAGCAGCAATATGATGTGATATTTCACAGTGACCATTCTGGTTAGATATTCATGAGTCTAACAGCCTCAGGGTAGAAGCTGTTCCTCAGTCTAGTGGTTCTACACTTAATGCTCCTCAACATCCTTCCTGAGGGGAGTGGGGCAAAAAGTGTGTGTGCTGGGTGAGTGTGGTCCTTCATGATGCAGGTGGCTCTCTTCCTGCATCTGGAGGTGTAAATGTCTGTGATGGTGGGGAGACTGACTCCAACATCTTCTGTGCAGCCTTCACCACTCTCTGCAGAGCTTTTCTTTCTGCAGCTGTGCAGCCTCTATGCCACACATTGATGCTGGAGCACAGGATGCTCTCCACTGCACACCTGTAGAAGGAGGTGAGGACTGAGCTGCTCAGACCAGCTCGTCTCAGCCGCCTGAGGAAATAGAGTCTCTGGTGAACTTTCTTGATCAGGCTTTGCACCAGCTCTCCAGGTGTTCCACCTCCTGCTTGTAGCTGGACTCATCATAGTTTGTGATGCATCCCACCACAGCTGTATCAGCTGCAAACTTTATGACAACCTGGATGGGTATCTGCACAATCATATGTGAGCAGAGTGAACAGGAGAGGGCTCAACACACATCCTTGAGGAGAGCCAGTGCTGAGGGTTATGGTGGAAGAGGAGAAGTTGTGGATCATCACTGACTGAAGTCTGTTAGTTAAGAAGTCAAGGAACCAGTTGCAAATGGAGGGGCTTAGTCCTAGTGTTAGTAATTTGTCCATCAGGGTTTGGGGGATCATGATTTTGAAGGCAGATGTGAAGTCCACAAAGAGCATATGGGTGTATGAGTCCTTCTGTTCCAGGTGGGTGAGAGCAGTGTGGACCACAGAGGAGATGGTATCCTCTGTTGATTGGTTCTCACAGTATGCATACTCGAGGGTCCTTGTTGATGATGGTTGTTTTGATGTGGGTCATGACCAGTTTTTCGAAGCATTTAGCGACTATCGGGTGAGGGCCACTGGCCAACAGTCATTCAGAGCAGTCACTGTAGAGCTTTTTTGGACTGGGATGATTGTGGTGTGGTCTTCAGGCAGACGGGATCTGTCTACAGGGCATGAGGTGTTAAAGATATTGGCCAGCACCTTGCAGAGCTGATCGGAACTTTCAACACTTTCCCAACACTTTTTTTTTGGATTATGGTATTTTGACCAAGGGTTAGGATTTCCAACTAAACGCAGTGATAGGACCACCAAACTCACAGATCTTGTTCTCCATAACTCCCTGACCGCAATTTATGAGATTCCTGTCCGTCCTACGTTCTCCCTATGAATTATGGGTATTTGTATTTGGACAAATTGGGGTTAGGATTTCCACCTAAACGCAGTGATAGGACCACCAAACTCACAGATCTTGTTCTCCATAACTCCCTGACCGTAATTTATGAGATTCCTGTCCGTCCTACGTTCTCCCTATGAATTATGGGTATTTGTATTTTAACAAATTGGGGTTAGGATTTCCAACTAAACGCAGTGATAGGACCACCAAACTCACAGATCTTGTTCTCCATAACCCCCTGCACACACACACACACACTGCACACACACACACACACACACACACACACACACACACACACACACACACACACACACACAATATGCAAGTGTACAGTTAAATATACATATCCAGACAATATCCTACACTAGGATTTTTCATGTATGGGTATCTGGAAAATATCCAATACTAGGATTTATTATGGATGGGTATCCAGAAGATATCCAATACTAGGATCTATCACAGATGGGTATGCGTGGGATATCCTGTACTAAGATCTGTTAAAGATGAGATCTCCCCATATAGCACCAGAAACATATTGGATATGTGGCAGATACGTAAACTTGCATACTGTTGTATCTCCCCAGATATTAGGCCTTTTTGTATGGGTTTAACGGGCCCCGAATGGGTTTTCAGTGGGAACCAGATGGTAATGCCTTAGTCCTAAAGGAACAATTGGGACTTTCTCAACTAAGCAGAAGTGAACAAAATAAGATGAAAAATGTCTTTTGGTCAAGGTTCTTTAAAGCTAATGTGAATTATTGTCAGTATTACTTTTTACCTCTGCTGAGTAAACATTTATTATGTGAATAGAATAGAACTTATTTAACAAAAAACTCAAACATAAAACATGCCCAAAACAAACTACAGTACTGTACAAGAAATGCTCTTTTAAACAAAGAAATTTTAATGTTTTGCATAGTGTTGTTCAACATCTACAAAATTATTCAAGACAGCATTTCTGAAAATAATTTAAATTAGTTTTTACTTTAAAAAAAAGACAAACACACACACCGGTTTGTTAGTTTTATATAGTCCCTCGTTTATCACAGGTGTTTGGGACCATGAGGTGCGCTGGACCATGCGTATTGCTGGTGGGAACACGCCCACTAGCGATAAGTGAAAAACAGCAAAGTAGGATAGTTCAAGTTCAGTCAACTTTTGTCATGACACGTGCCAGGTTGCAATCACACTCATCACCTGTTACTCCCAAACTCCCTTCTTAAATAAACAATTTAAATTTTAATACTACTATATATACAATATTTTACATAAACAACACATGCTGTATGGATTGTTTATTTAAAATATTGTATACAGTATGTAAATTTAAATTGTTTAGGAGGGAGTTTGGGAGTAACAGTATATATATATATATATATATATATATATATATATATATATACGGAAAATATCCTATACTAGGATTTTTCATGTATGGGTATCCAGACAATATCCAATACTAGGATCTGTCAGATGTGTATCTGGAAAATATCCAATACTTGGATTTAATATGTATGGATATCCAGAAAATATCCAATATTAGGATCTATCACAGATGTGTATCCGGAAATTATCCAAATGCTAGGATTTTTTATGTATGGGTATCCAGACAATATCCAATACTAGGATCTGTCAGATGTGTATCCGGAAATATCCAAATGCTAGGATTTATTATGTATAGGTATCCAAAAAATATCCTATATGAGGATCTGTCAGATGTGTATCCGGAAAATGTCAAATACTAGGATTTACTATGTATGGGTATCCAGAAAATATCGAACATTAGGATCTATCACAGATGTGTATCCGGAAAGTATCCAAATGCTAGGATTTTTTATGTATGGGTATCCAGACAATATCCAATACTAGGATCTGTCAGATGTGTATCCGGAAATATCCAAATGCTAGGATTTATTATGTATGGGTATCCAGAAAATATCTAATATGAGGATCTGTCAGATATGTATCTGGAAAATGTCAAATACTAGGATTTACTATGTATAGGTATCCAAAAAATATCCAATATTAGGATCTATCACAGATGTGTATCCGGAAAGTATCCAAATGCTAGGATTTTTTAAGTATGGGTATCTAGACAATATCCAATACTAGGATCTGTCAGATGAATATCCGGAAAATATCCATATGCTAGGATTTATTATGTATGGGTATCCAGAAAATATCCTATATGAGGATCTGTCAGATGGGTATCCAGAAAATATCCAACATTAGGATCTATCACAGATGTGTATCCGGAAAATATCCAATGCTAGGATTTATTATGTATGGATATCCAGAAAATATCCTATATGAGGATCTGTCAGATGGGTATCCAAAAAATATCCAACATTAGGATCTATCACAGATGTGTATCCGGAAAATATCCAATGCTAGGATTTATTATGTATGGATATCCAGAAAATATGCAATATGAGGATCTGCCAGATGTGTATCCGGAAAATATACAATACTAGGATTTATTATGTATGGGTATCCAGAAAATATCAAATACTAGGATCTATCACAGATGTGTATCCAGAAAATATCCAATACTAGGATTTATTATGTATGAGTATCCACAAAATATCCAATACTAGGATCTATCACAGATTTGTATCTGGAAAATATCCAATGCTAGGATTTATTATGTTTGGGTATCCAAAAATATCCAATACTAGGATCTATCACAGATACGTATATGGAAAATATCCAATAGTAGGATCTTTCTCATATAGGTATCCAGAAAATATCCAATAGTAGGATCTTTCTCATATAGGTATCCAGAAAATATCCAATACTAGGATATCTCAAGTATGGGTATACATAAAATATTCTATACTAGGATCTATAGCAGATGTGTATCCAGAAAATATCCTATACTTGGATTGATCATGTATGAGTATCCAGAAAATATCCAGTGCTAGGATCTATCACAGATGGGTATACATGGGATATCCTGTACTAGGATCTGTTACAGATGAGAACTCCCCGTATATCACCGGAAACATACTGGATATGTGGCGGATGCATAGACTTGCATACTGTTGTATCTCCCCGGATATTAGGCCTTTTAGTGCAGTTTAATGTATTTACAGTTCGGTTAACGTGCTTTAATAGTGTGTTCAGTTTAATTCTCAGTGTTTGTGTGACATACAGTTTGTGGTGTTGAATAAAAAAATAAAAAAATAAAAAATAAACCTGTTGTCTTCATTTTCAACTTTAAACACGTAGCATGTTATAATAATAATAATAATAATGAATTCAATTTATAACGCGCTTTTCATTAGTGAAAATCTCAAAGCGCTACACACATTGAATGCTACACACATTCATACACCGGTAGCGGCAGACTACCATGCAAGGTGCTTTCCAGTCCTACCGGGAGCAACTCGGGGTTAAGTGTCTTGCCCAAGGACACAACGACACATGGTGTGGGGAACCGGGATTCGAACCGCCAACCTTCCGATCAGGGGACGACTGCCATTACCACTACGCCACGGCCGCCCGTTATGTTATGCATCGTTTAAATCACGTAACTTGAGTCCAGATAGATTAATTTAGTTCAGATAACTTTATATACCTCCCACGCTAACATAAATATTGTTTATTATTGTTAAACTGTAATTAGTTAGCACATATTGTGCAGCGTGACACGTGAAATATCCGCCTGCTTGTTCAATAAACAGCGACATAAAAACTGGATCAGACTGTCTCTTCCAACACAGATGCAGGTAATTCAGGTGTAGATTAATTAAATATGAGACTCAAAATATATTCCATCAGCTGTAGTTCAGAAAGCGTGTCCAGTCCACCGCCATTGTTAGAAATGCCGGCTGTCCGCGCGTGCATGTGTTCAAACAAAAGCTCCGCGGGAGATGTTTACATTATCAACGGGGGGTCAGCAAAAAACCTCCACCCTGAGCAGTGGGTTCAAAAACCATCAGATTCAAACAGGCGGGCCACTGGTCTCATGTAAACGATGAGCAAAACCGCAGAGAGAAAGGAGCGGTTCCACTCAAAATATGTGCCGTGTAAACGGGGCCTCAAGGCTGGGTTATACTCCGCAAGACTCCTTATCTTACATCTTTTACCCCCCGTTGAGTGAACAAACATTGCGCAACTTCTGGTCTTGCAGTTCTGCTTGGGGGCCACGTACAAGACGGGCTGTCACCGGGGATCACAGCGGGAGTGCAGCCAGAAGTTGCGCTACCTGTTTTCACTCAACGGGGGGTAAAAGACGTAAGACAGAAGTATAAACAAGGCTTTAGTCTATTTCACAGATGAGGCTCCTCTGTTCCTGTCAGGTGTGAAAACTGGCTGGGAATCAGTCCTAAAGCTGCATTATACTTTGTTGACAGTTGGAATCTGAGACCTCCTCCTCTGTTAAGAGAAGGTTTTTCTCTCTTAATATAAACAGCTTCCTTCACCCCCACCCCCCCAAACCCTCTGTGTTCACGGTCCAAAATGTGAACATTCGGGTCCTCAAATGAGTAACCCTTGTCTGTGAGGTGGAGGTGAACAGCTGAGTTTTGTCCAGAGGAGGTGGCCCTCCTGTGTCTGTGAAGAGGGTGTTTAGTTTCCCCAATGTAGAGGTCTGGACAGTCCTCGCTGCGCTGGACAGCATAAACTACACCACTCTGTTTGTGTGTGGATGTTTTGTCCTTAGGGGCTGGTCCACCCTAAGGACAAAACACCCACACACAAAACCAAAAAACTTTCAATACAGAAACAACTGGACTTTATTTGTAACAGAAGACGTTTCGCTCTTCATCAGATGAGCTTCATCAATAGGCTATATGCCACGGACTTCCGTTCCAGCACTTCCGCATTCAGCAGCCGGGCAGCGCGCTTCCGGTTTGCAGGCAACACAGTGTTAGCGATGGCGTTTTTCACGCGATCACTGCAGGACTTGCGACAATCACTGTTAATGATGTCTACAGAATCATTCAGACCTTCTCGAAAACACCCACATCTAAGAAGGACAAAGGATTCAAGCTTTATGTGTCCAACTACATAAATAACTATGAAGGTAAGTAGGTATTTTTTTCAGTTCACCAAACTGCCTCATGTAGGCTACATATAACACAGCTAACGTAGTTAACCTTGCTAAATTGTTGAGTAAACGTGTTTTGTCTGTACAATGTTTCTGATTAACACAAATGTTAGTTTCAAACAAGGAGGCAGGAGAAGATTTAGTCAAAGTCAAAGTCAACTTTATTATCAAAACTGCAATATGTACAGGACATACACAGGATTGAAATTGCATTTCTCTCTCAGTCCCTGTTTAGGCCCTGTTTACACGGACACTGTGGGGGGAAATGGAGGTTTTGGGTATGTTAATTAGATGAAAAGTTTTACGTTTACACGGGCGAATTCAAGTGTTTACATGGATCGAAGGATCCCGGAAACCTGAGGAAGAGGATGGAGAAGAACCATCAACGTCACGAGGTGTAGGGAAAAATAAAGGTAACTCAAAAGAAAGCCCCCAAAACCAAAAAAACGCATTTAACTACACCCTCAGAGAAAGATTAAAAAAGCTCAGGCAGAAGAAGGAGGACTGGCGCAGACATGCAAGAAGGACTGGGTGCAGACAGCTCACAGAAACACAGCCATTAAATGCAGACAGTGAAGGGAGCGACAATGAAGGCTCCCGAGGAGAACCAGACACAGGTCTGGGCCCAGACAACACAGATGATGAAGATAGTGTCAGCTTATGCCCCTTTTCCACCGGTCGGCACGGGTCGCATATTACGTCATATGTACGTCGCAGAGACCCCCCTTTACGCCTTCCCCACCGGATATTCCGTGCTGCCCCGCACCAGATTTCTTGAGATTTTTGGTGTGGTTTCAGAGGGGTACCAACGCGTGCTCACCCGCTCCGGAAGGAGGAAGGAGGAGACTTGAGCTGTTTTCACGGAAGCGAGGGAAGCGATCACGGCAGGACTTTACATGATAAACACGGTAAAAACAATTATTTGTTTTTAAAATTATAGCAAAGATGGGTCTTCAGCTAAACGTGTCCTTAATAAAATCACGTACTGCTCAAAACTGCAGGATTTTAAAAAGTAGGATCGCCACGAGCAACGTGTGCGGGCTGCTTTGTCTTTAAAATGTAGCTCAATGAACAGATATAAAAATATATTTCATAGCTGACTTTATACCACGAGGGTTCCTGATTAACCGTCCTTTAATAATGTCACGTAGTGATCAAATCTGCTGCATTTAAAGTAGGTTCGCTTTGACTTCTTCCAAACCTGTGCTTGCACAATGAAAATAAATTATAAAAATTCGAATATTAATTCAAATAACTCCAACAGGTTAAAGTCAGTACATGAACATGTTGTGATCACACTATATTTTTTTGAAAAATATCTGCCGTGTGGTTTTTGATATAATTGATGATATGTGATACAAAGTACAAGGGAGAAAAATAATGGAGCTAGCTTGACACATTTATGTCTATAAAACATTTAATATTAATTCAAATAACTCCAACAGGATAAAGTCAGTACATGAACATGTTGTGATCACACTATATTTTTTTGAAAAATATCTGCTGTGTGGTTTTTGATACAATTGATGATATGTTATACCAAGTACAAGGGAGAAAAATAATGGAGCTAGCTTGACACATTTATGTCTATAAAACATTGAATATTAATTCAAATAACTCCAACAGGATACAGTCAGTACCTGAACATGTGATCACACTATATTTTTTTGAAAAATATCTGCCGTGTGGTTTTTGATATAATTGATGATATGTGATACAAAGTACAAGAGAGAAAAATAATGGAGCTAGCTTGACACATTTATGTCTATAAAACATTGAATATTAATTCAAATAACTCCAACAGGATACAGTCAGTACATGAACATGATGTGATCGCACTATATTAGTTTGAAAAATATCTGCCGTGTGGTTTTTGATATAATTGATGATATGTGATACAAAGTACAAGGGAGAAAAATAATGGAGCTATCTTGACACATTTATGTCTATAAAACATTGAATATTAATTCAAATAACTCCAACAGGTTACAGTCAGTACATGAACATGTTGTGATTACACTATGTTGTTTAAAAAAAACAGTTTCTGGACTAAATTAATCACATTTTCCTTTTACAGTCAACAGAAGAAAATCACCAGAATTCAACAACCTCTGTGTCGTCTTCTGGAGGAAGCCGTGAGACACCAGATGGAAATTCGTTACTTCTGTTTGTCACTTCAAACTTTTCCTATTAAACGTTATATTTTCTTAAGTGGTGTTCTGGAACATTCAATTTCCTAAACTTATTTTACAATGTGAAGTGTGTATAGTGTTTAAATCCATACTGGAAGTTAAGAGAACTTTCCATTTGCATTTGACCTTTAAAGAATCATAAGATAAAGATTATTAGAATCTGCTCAACTGTTATTACGTTATAAATTATTTGGTTCTAGGATGAAGTCATACAAAAAAAGTCAAAAATTAAAAGTGGCCAAAGTCCTTTGGACAGTTTAAAGTTAAAGAATTCACAGACCATCCATCTACCCATCCATCATCCATCCATCTTCTGCGCCCAGCAGCAACTTTACCAGGGAGACACAGGCATCAACATCCACCCCTTCAGCTCGTAGGAATACCTCAAGGTGTTCACAGACCATCCATCCATCATCCATCCATCATCTGCACCCAGCAGCAACTTTACCAGGGAAACTCTGGCAGTTTCAAAGATCACAGTGTGATGTTTTAAATCAACTTTATTTATAAAGCACATTTTAAAAACCACAGGGTCAAAGTCAAAGTCAAAGTCAAAGTCAACTTTATCAACCAAACTTTTGTCAACCAAAGTGCTGTACAATAACATAAAAGACAAGTTAATTAAAAACTATAAAAAGCATACAAAAATAAATACATATACCAGTCTTACTGCAGGTGTGTTAACATGCCATAAAAGATAAGATCACGTGTTAAAAGCCAAGGAATAAATGTGTGTTTTTAAATAAGATTTAAAAAGTTTTGAGGACTGTCAGCAGCAACTGCTCAGCTGATCTGAGATCGGGGAGGGCAGGAAGGTTGAAGCAGCTCAGACAAATATGGTTTTGCAACTTTATCAAGCACCTTGTGCATAACTAAATAATAAAATATGTTTTTAATACATCTTTATTGTAAAAATACTAAATTGGAAAATACATGGGTTTAAAGAAGGCAACAAGGTAGGATTATGAATTGGGTTTAAAGATTACAGCTCATGAGGTACTCATTATAGCATGACATCTCTTTCACAACATTCTGTCAAAGCCTTTATTGTGTTCTTCTTCTAGTGGTGGCTACTAGTAAATAGCTTGAGGGAACACTACTGCCACCATGTGGTAAGACGAGTAGGATTCTGGACCCCGCCCACAGAAGGGGTACAAAAAAGCTGTGGAAACAGAATATAGATGTGACCCGACCCGAACTGAGCCGATCTGAGCTGATCCAACCCGAGCCGAGCCGAGCGGTGGAAAAGGGGCATTAGAGTCAGTAATGGGCCAATCTGGCCTCCCAACTAAATCCCTGAGAGTAGGGCACAGAAAAGGACAAAAGAAAGCGGTGGAAATAATAGATGTACACAGAGTGTCAGAAAAAAATGGCCTGAGACCTAACTTGGGGCACCATACAGACCACTGATGGACGCCGCACCTATATTCCTGAAGCTGACCAAAAATCATTCTGACATTCCACCAGTGTGGGCAGGTAGGTTGGAAGAAAAGGTGGAATTGACAGTTAAAGCCACTCTGGGAGAGTGGGCTAACATTTTAATGATGCCCACATTCCCCACCTTAGCCGTACATCAACGGCTAACCAGCAATTTTAGAACAGCTTATGTGGCGATAGTAGTCAAGTCAAGTCAAGTCAATTTTATTTCTATAGCACAACTTAAAACAGATAAACTGTTACCAAGGTGCTTCACACACACAGCATAAAAGTTTAAAAATGTACAGAAACAGTAACACACACCAATAGTAACAATTATTTACAGTAGTAAAAGTACATAAAAATGTATAAGAACAAATTAAAATGAAAAAAAAAAAAACCACAGTAAAAAAAAATATATATATATACACTACGACAGCTCACACCGTATGAAACACCAGAGAGAACAGATGGGTTTTTAACAGGGATTTGAACATGAGAAGGGAGGAGGCCTGTCTAATGTTGGGGGGGAGGTTGTTCCAGAGTTTGGGGGCGGTGACTGAAAACGCTCGATCTCCACGGAGCTTCAGACGTGTTTTTGGGACCGCCAAGAGCATCTGATCAGATGATCTCAGGGCCCGCGATGGAACATATGGTTCCAGCAGCTCGGAGAGGTAGATAGTACACTACGTGCTGTTGAGAAGAATGAAAAAGGTAGCTTACAGGTATGCCAAAGAAATCGAAAAGAGAGATGAGATATCAGCGGATGAGGAGGGAGAACCTGGTCAGGTAGAGACAGATCAGTCGTACTACGAACCTCAGTCGGTCCCAGAGCCTAGGCGGGCAGAACAATGCCGAACCTCCAGCTCAGATGCTGACAGTTATCGCGAGTACAAAAAACTGAAAACCTTAGTGAGAGAGAAAGAACCTCAGGAAACTGCTGAGGAGTACATTAAAGATGTGTGGCCCATGGTAATCAGCTCCACTGAGTGCAACGCCGCGAGAAAGTTGTGGCTGGGTCATGTCACCGCAAACCCAGTGGGCAAGGAGGAGTCGGCCCAGAGCCACTATGATAAGCTGGTTCTGGAAGACCTGGATGATGAGGACTCTCAACTTCAACGAGCAAAAGCATGCTTGGATCAGGGACAACGCCTCACATCAGTCTGGTATCAACTCAAACAAACAATTCCTCCAAAGAGATATGTTAAGGCTCTGAGAATAGTGACAAAGGGAAAAAGAGGTGAAGTCACCTTCGTTAGGATGCCTAATGAGACCATAGTCCCCCAAATTGTTCAGGCAGTGAAGTCCTATGATTTAGAACAACGATATTGGGATGAGAAGAAGAAAAACGAAATAAAACAGAGCCCAAAACAGCCAAAAGCAGCCCCCAGGGCCCCCCAACAGCAACAACAATATAAAGAGCGACCCCCAAGGCAGTCAGAGCCAAAATATAGGGAGCGACCTCCGAGACCCCAGTCAGAACCGCAATACAGAAATCAACAACCAAGGAGATTTCAAGCTCCAACCACAAACACAGCACCTCAGAGAAGGGGTAACTATGTACCCCCAGAAGAATACGCTAGAATGACCCCTGAAGAAAGAAAGGCCCTCCATGAATCCCGATTGAAAGGGGATGGGGGCCAGCTAAATAATGGCAGATAGGTCGCGGGTCACCCTAGAACAGGGGTGTCAGAGTCAAATACACCAAGGGCCAAAAAAAAAATTTGCTACAAGCCAAGGGCCGGACTGGTTCAATGTTCATATTGAAATGATTTCACATAGCCTATTGAACCAAGACCTAACAGACTGTCTATTATTTAAGGATTAAATTAATAAAACAATATTTTCTTATGGATCTGTCAGTAATTTCAAGTGAAAACATTTTTTAACAGGCAAACAGCAAAAAATTAAATTGTTTAAAAAAAAAATATATATATATATATATATATATATATATATGTTTCTTAATATCAAGATAAATGCATAAATAAAAGTGCATGCATTATAAACTGAAAATGCATTATTGTGCAGCTCTATGATCCTTCTGATCACCACTTTCAAATAGGAAAATAAGAAAATAAATCAAATCAGTTGTATTCTTTCTCATGGCTCTGTCCCGAGTCCATTCAACTGAAAAGTAAATATAAATAAATAAAATAAAATACATAAATCTATGGCACACAGCCAAAACAATACTTCCTTCAAAGAAAAATCATGTCTTGTAGAAACAAATGTAAAAATTTAACTGAATTAAAAACTGAAAATTTGTTACAGCTCTGTGATGCTCACTTATCTGAGGCTGATACTTGGAGGTGCCTCATCTTTTGTACAAGTTCATCAATGTTTGGGGTTAGGCTCTGAGCTGAGGAAATCCTCAGGATTGATTACCTCCATGAACATGTAGTCTGCCTCCCACCTGGCTTGAAACCCCTGTTCTCTGTGTCCACCTTACGTTTAGCCATTTTTGAGGAGGGGTGCAAATGTAGCTGAAAGTTGATCTCTGCTCTGACTGCTGATGAATAATGAAGCCACTTGTGCAAGCTGAAGTGACTGCACGAGCTACCTGCCTAAATAAAGGTTGAATGATTAGGCATACAGCTGTCTTGTGACTTTTTATTAATATACTGTACTTTTTTATGATTGTTTACTGTTGGCTGCAAGTATGAAGCTGTGAAATCCTTCATTTTCTACAGCTGATAGCTGTTGGTCATTAATTATGATGAAGTTCAGCAACTTCTCTGTTGAGCTCCAAGCTTCAGCTGTGTGTTTTTATTGTTCAGTCTGGGAGTATTGTCGCTCCTACGAGATTATCAGGTCGGTGTAGACGCGGTTGAACAAGAAAAAAAACACAGCTGAAGACATGGAGCTCGAATGAGGGACAGGCTGAATGATCCGAGACCGGGACGCGCGGCTGGGTCCTGCTGCTGTTTCAGCGAGAGTGTCATCCCGCTGAACTAACTTGAGCGCGGTTTAAAGTGGCGCTATGACTCTGCAGACATTGCACGTTGCTGTCTTATGGTATTTAGTGTAAAATACATCCACACATCGTACATGTTACGATGAACAGTTGGCTAACTGTTAGCTAAACTCACCGAGTCTGCACGTTGGAGCTGCTGGCTGCAAACTATGGAATGGATTTCCTGAATTTGAGGCTGGTCTCATTACTCTGGGTTCATGAGACACGACTCCGTTCCGAAAATCCATTCCATAGTTTGATCGACTCTGTGCCGTGTACAAAACACCAGCGGGCGGCTATGGCTTGTGGGCCGGATCTAATAGTTATTAAATATCATCCAGGGGGCCATAAATAATTGCTTCGCGGGACGGATCTGGCCCGCGGGACGGCACTTTGACATATGTGCCCTAGAAGATGTCTATTGGGATAGGGACAAAATCTACACTAAAGTGGGTGGAGAACCTTACCTGATAGACTCTGGGGCAGAGGTGTCTATGACCCACAGAAACCTAAAAACAATAGGACACCTTACAGTTCAATTGGCAAACGGAACCGTGTAAAAATGCCTTTTGGGTTACAACAAGGAATAGTATGGATAAAAGGTCTTTACAACTGCCTAACAATAACTGATTTGAAAGAATTAAGAAAACTGCGAAAAAACCGCAGAGCTCTAAATAGACGGCTGGATATACTTAAATCCAGGTTAGTAAAAATAGGGCCCACTCATGAAAAACCTGAATTTGGAGAATGGTATAAACCTGTAAATATCCCCAAAGTGATAGAACAAAGAGTAAATGAGAGCGACTTCTCCCCGGTTGGGAAAGAGAAGTTTAAGCAAATCATTGAATCGACCTCAGTGGCCAAATTTAAAAATGACTGCGGAGACCTAGGTCCAAAAATTGTACATACAATCGAAGGAGGTGTACATCCACCTGTGCGACAGTACCCCTTGAACCCTGAGGCTGTGGAAAAAATGAACAAAACTGTAAGATAATTAAGTGCCTTAGGGATAATCAGAGAAGAAACTAACCCAATTACTAACAGCTCCATCCAAGCGGTAAAGAAACCGGAGTCCGTAGGAGGGAGATGGAGACCAGTAATCAATTTTAAAGCACTAAATAGGTGAACAATGGCCAACCGAGCAAGCTTAATTAACCCTCAAGGTACTCTGAAATCTTTACAAGTGAAAAAGTATAAATCCTGTATCGATCTGGCAAATGGATTCTTCTCTCTCAGATTGGCTAAACAATCTCAAGGAAAAACAGCTTTTACCCATCAGGGAAGGAGCTATGTCTGGCAACAGTTGCCACAGGGATACAAAAACTCTCCAAATGTGTTTCAGTCAGCCGTAATGGATGTGCTTAAAGACTTAGGTGCCACAGTTTACATTGATAATGTGTTTATCGCAGATGACACAGAAGAGGAACACCTAGAACGGTTAGCTAAAGTGGTGCAACGAGTTACACAAGCAGGGCTGAAACTGAACCTGAAGAAATGTCAGTTTGGGCAATTCCAAGTAAACTATTTAGGTTTCCAAGTAATGGCCGATCTGGGACTTCCCGAGGGTTACAGAGAAAAACTTGAGCAAATTCAGCACCCTGAATCCGAAAACGAGCTACAAAAAATCTTAGGACTGTGCAACTATGTGAGAGATCATGTCCCTAACTACCAAAAATATGCAAAACCCTTGTATGCCTGTCTGAAGAAAAAAGATGGACAAGATGAAAAGAGAAACAAACAAGCATGGATTTGGACAGCTGAAAATCAGAAAGATCTGGAAGAACTCCGAGAGAAAATCAAAGAAGCAGTATGATTAGAGCAAGTTCTGTGACTAGTTTGGATCAGTTTAAGCAACTGATATTGATTGAAGATTTTAAAAAGTGTTTGCCAGAAAAAGTGACCACTTATTTAAACGAGAGTAAAGTGACAGAGGCTTCTAAAGCAGCAGTTTTAGTGGATGAGTATATGTTGATGCACAAAATTAGTTTTGAACGTCCTAGGTATGACAAATCTTCTAATCCGGATAAAAATAAAAACCTTGGTTTTGAATCTCCTCGATTTTTCAGACCCAGAGGTAACGGGAAGCCGAGAGGACCCGTTGCCGCTCATTAGGAGACAGGTGCTTTTGTGGGGCACAGTGAAAACAAAGCGTTGCATGGGCATGAAACGACTGAAAAGGATAATGTGGTTTGTTTCTTCTACAAACAAGAAGGTCATATTAGTAAATATTGCCCCAAGCTAGTTAAAAAAGAGGTAAAGCTAGTCGCTCTGGTTAAGACCTTAAATAAACCATTATCTTTCTCGACAGATTTGCCTGATAATGACGGGTTTCGGCTGTTCATTATAGATGGGTTCGTTTCTGCTACTCGATCTGGTAACAAGGTACCTGTTAAGATACTGCGTAACACAGCTGCCTCTCAATCCTTCATACTAGAAGGTATTCAGCCTTCTAATGAAATTGAGATAATTTACACTCAGCTACCTATACGTGGGTTTAGTATGCAAGATTTTAAAGTGCCTTTAGCCAGAATTGTAATCCACTCTGAATTATGTCCAGGAGAAGCTGTGGTGGGACTACGACCAAGTTTTCCTATTGCGAGTCACTATGATCATGGCTAATGATTTAGCAGGTGGACGGGTGCTTGTTACTCCTGAGGTAACACCCATCCCGGTGCTGTGTGTTCAACCGGATGAGCTGGCTTGCACATTTCCTGACGTTTTTACGTCATGTGCTATAACTCGAGCAGCTTACAGACGTAAGCAGAAGAAAAAGATGCTGGTGATGATATTGACTTAAAGCTCCACTGACATCATCTGTTAACTTTCCATAAAATGACACAACATATATATATATATATTAAGATTGACCTCTGATCGTTTTTGCTAAAACAATGTTAAATTAATTAAAATTCCTCTCAAAAACAGTTTAAAATTAGCGCCTTTTTTTTCACATGATAAATACGGGGTTTCCCGTCGCGCGATTATGACGTCACACACAGACTCACGTCAACTGCGCACCTTGTTTACAATGGACAAGATACAAACGCGATCCGTCCAATTTAGCCATTTAAAACTTTATATTTTAGCGGTTTGACTTCAGAGAAGCCAAAGTTATTTCCAGTAAACAGCAGGTTATAATTTTTTTTCAGCTCCTGCTGGTTTTTGGAGACTTTTCACTTCAGGAAGTGCAGCAGCTCTGTGAGGACTTACAGCAGCTGATAGTTGAGAGTCAGAAGGAATTCTACATGTAAATCGTTTCCACAGCACTGAAATGGTAATATATTAGTTAATGTTTCTAATAATTATTCAACATTATTAGTTATTAGTTTGTGTACAAAACAATTTGCACAGATCATGTTGCTTCAATTTGTCAGCTTTGTTATTTAATCCAGTCAACATGTTGAAAATATTTCATATTTATTTTTCTATTTAATTTGGACATCACTTGGTGTTATAGTGGTGTCTCATTAAAATGATGGAAATACATGACATTAGTTTGACCCATTGTCTTAATATACAGTATACTGCATATAATATATACTGTGTGTGTCTGTGTGTTTTATCATCAATTCACAGAAATATCTTCACCTGAAGAGTGGACCCAGGTGGAGGAGAACAAACCTTGATATTGTTAAACAGATGGAGACATCTTCATGATCTGTAGAACATCAGGACTGATGCTGCAGAAGGAATTCTACAACATCTAAATAGTTTCCACAGCACTGAAATGGTAATATATTAGTTAATGTTTCTAATAATTATTCAACATTAATTTATAGTTTAAAAAATTAGTCCCTTTTAAAATATCTGTTAAATATTTTATTTTTTTATTTTATTTTGTTTGTGTTTTCAGGTTTCCAGGTCTCCAGTCCATCACCTGAGGCTCTTCCTGTTGAACCACTAGTACAACCCAGACTTTCACATCACAGCAGGTAAGATTGCATCAACAAAAAGAATAGTACTCAACAATATTCTTTGATGTAAATCTGTTGATTTTCTGTGGTTCTGATGAGGGAAGTGACAAAGTGGATGCAGCATTCAGCCCATAATGGACCCAGATGTCCTCTGCGTCAAGACCTACAACACCTGGACATCCAGGAGCGTGGACGAGGAGGTGGTGGAGTCTGAAGAAGTGTACAAGCAGCAGGATGAGGAGAAACTAGACAGATGTCCACTGCGTCCAGACCTACAACACCTGGACATCCAGGAGCGTGGACGAGGAAGGTGGTGGAGTCTGAAGAAGTGTACAAGCAGCAGGATGAGGAGAAACTAGACAGATGTCCACTGCGTCCAGACCTACAACACCTGGACATCCAGGAGCGTGGACGAGGAAGGTGGTGGAGTCTGAAGAAGTGTACAAGCAGCAGGATGAGGAGAAACTAGTTCTTAATGAATTTCTAGTAAAATTCTGATTTTGCAGATTTACAGCTGTAAAGTGTCATTTTTACAGAGCTGATGAAGTCAAACACCACTTGCTGATATTTTTTAAACTCAATTTTTTTGATAATCTGTTCATATTAATGTTTCCCCAGAGGTTTTCATATATTTGATAATATGGGATGGTTTTATTTTAATAAAATGTTTTTTTTTAACATTCACCAATTTTGTTTTTACTAAAGTACGAGCTGTGAGTTGTAGATGAACGAATGAAATTAAAACAGATACACAAATATTCTCACAAAGAATAACTCAACACTAACAGATAATATAGTGTACTACTGTAACTTTATTTACACATAACTACAGAAACACTTGGTTCATTGTTATCCTTTTTTTTCAAACAATATGTTCATTTGAACTGTCAGAAAAAATATTAAATTCATATTTTCATTGATTCATTTTCATCTCAATGCTCTGGCCAGTTGTAGTATTTCTGCATATTTTGATGTCTTGATGCACAAACGTAGCTTTCTGCTGCATCAGTCCTGATGTTCTACAGATCCTGAAGATGTCTCCATCTGTTTAACAATATCAAGGTTTGTTCTCCTGATTTTTGCCGTGGAACACTTTGAGGTGTACGTCGGAGATTCATGTGACCCTGTTGTTATTTTTACAGATCACAATCCTCTAATGTTTTTGAACCGAATGCGCAACCAGAATCAACACCTAATGAGTTGGTCGTTACGGAGAAAAAGATAATGTTGTAGTCGATACGCTCTCTCGCCTCTGAGATTCCGTTATGTTTTTGTATGGGAGATGTGCGACGTCCTTATTCGACACTTACACATTCTCCCCATTCAAAATTCTGGCTATGGGGGTGTTATGCACCCCAGGGTTTTTTATATAATTTTTTTAAGCTACAGTTTTGATGTTCCCTATTGAACACACCCTCAAGTTTTTTCAGCCTTTAGTAATCAGGTCTAATTAGATAGCACTGGTGTTCACCTGCTGGTCCTGCCTATAAATCTTTCATGCTGTGCTTTGTGCAGTGTGGAGGCTCGTTGTAACAAGTGGAGGCTTGAGGAACGAGTGGTGGTTTATTGAAGCAAGTAAGAAAGTGTGAGAAGTCAGCTGAGGTTCACTGGAACTGCTGAAGATACACTTTCAGGTAACTGATCAGAGGCGGCCGCCACTAGAGGGCGCTAGGGGCGCCGCTCCTCCTTGGATCTGCAGCTCTTCTTCTTCACCATTTGAAGATTTTTTTTTTTTTTTATAAAAGTGAAATAATAAAATAAAAATATTTCGAAATGCATGCATATATGTTTTTAGTTGTGTAGGATAAATATTTTATGAGTAATGATTGTTTTGTTTGTTTCAAAAAACGTTTTCTGATTGTGAGTGACGTACTTCCGGTTTCCCCGCTCGGCGCCGCCTGGGGGCTTTTCCCATGCTTTTCCATTGAATCTAATTATAACTAGCGGCCGCTAGCGGCCGTAGTTTATGTCCCATCTGTACAAAATTATTGAACTGTACAGGTCGCATTTTCCGCCGCTCTCGAGCCTGGACTCGTCTCTTATCGCCACGGATCGCCAGCACTTCCGGTTCGAGCCAGGAAGGAGGGGGACCGGGGGACCATCTCTGTTTTACAGTCAGAGCTTCACACGGCCAACTAGCGACGTTGAAACAGCTGTAATTATTAATGGTGCCTTTCTACACAGGTAAGCAAGTAATAATTAGTGAGTTTAATAAATCGCTGAGCACACATGAGCAAAGTTTGAGCTGTTCTCATCTGTGTTCGGGACGTGGTGTCGTGTGTGTGTGGTTGTTTCAGTCAGTTACAGTAGCTACTAGCTGTGCTCATGGTGTGGTGTACTGCAAAGTTGCTACTTGCTAGTTATAAACCCGAATGTGTGAAGACGACTCCTGTCTTCAGCTCATCATGAACTGTTTACTCCTCAGAGTGTCTGTCTGTGTTAGTTCAAAAAAGGCGTTCAATACAGGATCAACTGGACTTTATTTGTTGCAGAAAACGTTTCGACTTCTGTCCAGAAGTCTTTTTCAATTCTGAATGGAAGCTGTGAGAACGAGAAGTTTTATACAGGCTTACAAGTCACGCACCAACATATGAAATTGGAAACTGAGATAACACCACAAATTAACTAAAATGCCCATTCTATTTAAATTGACAAAACGACACATCCCAGCTTAAACAAAAGGGGGTTTGTAACACATACATGTAAATTGAAAGATCACACCTAACAGTAGGAGGTTCCCTTGAGGTCTCTGTTAGAAGACACAAAACTGTATGTAAATTGACAAACAACACCTCCCAAACAACAAAAGAGGCTGCTCAGAGAACTTTGTTAGTCTAATTTACAGACAAAGCATCCCTGCTCCCATCTGGTGTAAAACGTTTCGGAATCAAATCCAAAACTGAGTTATAAGTCTTAGACAGTTGAAATCTCAGACCTCCTCCTCTGTTAAGAGAAGGTTTTTCTCTCTTAACATACACAGCTTCCTTTACACCCCTTTCAAACCATCTGTGTTCTCGGTCCAAAATTTGAACATTCTGGTCCTCAAAGGAGTGTCCCTTGTCCGTGAGGTGGAGGTGAACGGCTGAATTTTGTCCAGAGGAGGTTGCTCTCCTATGTTGAGACATCCTTTTGTGGATAGGTTGTTTCGTTTCTCCGATGTAACGGTCTGAGCAGACTTCGCTGCACTGGACTGCATACACCACCCCACTCTGTTTGTGTGTGGGGGTTCTGTCCTTCGGATGCACCAGCCTCTGTCTGAGAGTCCGGCTGGGTTTGAAGTGTACTGGGATGTTGTGTTTGTTGAAAATCCTTCTGAAATTCTCTGAGACTCCAGCAACATAAGGAATGACAATGTTTTTCCGTCTGTTAGACTTTTTCTGTTCATTATTGTGTTTAACAGATTTCCTTGCTGACTTGACAAACGCCCAGTTGGGATATCCACATGTTTGCAGAGATGTTTTGATGTGTTTCTGTTCCTTTTCCTTCCCTTCTGTCCTTGTGGGGATGTGTTCTGCCCGATGCTGTAAAGTTCTGATGACAGAAAGTTTGTGCTCCAGTGGATGGTGAGAGTCGAACAGGAGATATTGGTCTGTGTGGGTTGGTTTTCTGTAAACTTCAATGTTGAGACTGTCATCTCCCTCCATATGCACCAAACAGTCCAAAAAAGGCAGCTTATTGTCGTTAGCATCCTCTCTGGTGAACTTGATGTTGTTATCAACAGAGTTAATGTGTCTGGTGAACGCTTCCACCTCCCTGGCTTGGATTTTGACACAGGTATCATCCACGTATCTGAACCAATGGCTTGGAGTTGTCCCCTCATAGGAGTTTAGGGCTCTCTGTTCCACTTCCTCCATGTAGAGGTTTGCAACAATGGGTGACACTGGAGATCCCATGGCACAGCCGTGCTTCTGTCTGTAAAAACTGTCATTGAACTTGAAATAAGTGGTGGAGAGGCAGAGATCCAGCAGGGTGGAGCTGCAGTTGATCCTGTATTGAACGCCTTTTTTGATTTCATCATGTCCTGGACGACTGAGAATCTTCACCAGCATACGTCTGTGTTAGTTAACTTTTGTCTCGTTTCGTTTAGCAGCAGTTGCAAATTTTCTGATGAATAAATCTGAATGAATAAATAAACTTTAGTTTTAGTTTAGTTTAGTTAAACTTTAGTTTCATTATAAGTTGTGCTGTTGTTTCAAAGACACTAAACTTAAATAAATCAAGTAGCAGAAAGATTTAAGCATTAAATAGTTTGAATTTTTCATGTTATGAAACAGTGATTATATAATTATTTGAATTTAATTTTAATATTATAAAGATCACTGTGGATGGATCAATGCAATTGAAATAACCTGGATATTATTATTTATGTTGTATTAAGAAAGTTAAAATGTGATTACATATGTGTACACAAAGCACTTCAAGCAATGTGGAAAATGCTAAAAAAAATACATAATTAATGTGCCTTCTGTACTTTCTTTACAGAAAAAAATCCACACAACACCTTCATCTCTACACACCAGCAGTGATTATTTCCAATCTACCACCTGTGTAACAGACAGGTGGTGTACAGAAGAAGATCCAAGATGTCCAGCTTAACCTTCATGCAGCAGGTGACTTCCCATATCCCAAAAGTGAGTATTTTCACTTGTGGTGTTTTACTATTTTTAACACTGTATTGATCTGGAGAATGAAAACAAAGTCTCTTGCAAGTTACTAGCTTATTAACATTGAAACATTTAAGGTACATTTATATGGTGAAATGTTATATATGCTAAGATGCATTAGGAGTCAACTCAGGACCTTTAATATTAGGAATATTTAAGAGAACTCTGGTACTAAAAAAATACAGTAGATTGATTCTATTTATTTGCTCTCTCCACTGCACACCTGTAGAAGGAGGTGAGGTCTGAACTTCTCAGACCAGCTCGTCTCAGCCGTCTGAGGAAGTAGAGTCTCTGATGAACTTTCGTGATCAGGCTGGTGGTGTTGTTGCTCCAGCTGAGGTTATCGTTCATGTGTACCGTACACCTAAGTACTTGTAGCTGGAGACCACTTCCACTGCAGATCCTCCTATGTTCAGTGGGGTGTGTGGGGTTTGTTTGTTCCTTCTGAAGTCCACAATCATCTCCTTTGTCTTCTTCACGTTGATGTGAAGGTTATTGTCCTTGCAGGACCCAGAGCCTCTTTATCATAAAGTGGAAGAAAAGACCCTTAGACCAGTCTGGTGGGTGACCAACTTAAGGAGACTGATATCGGATTTTAGGTCACTTCAGTTTCTTTAACAACAAACATGAACATGGCTGGCTGTGAGGGGCAAACACATGACATATAGTAGCTAAAAGACAGATGCTTAAACTGCTAAGCTTCAGCAAAAAGAGGAAAATATTGATGAGTAGCAAAACACTAGCTAAAGTAGCATTTTTTTTTGCTGAAAGTATCAAAATGCTAGTTAAAAGTAGCAGAAAAGTAGCAGAACAGTAGCTAAAATCTCAACAAGATAAAAAAGAAAACAGATTTAAGAGAATAATGTTTAAGGGAAAGTTTCATATTTTGAAAGATATAAAACTAGCAACAAAAAAGTAAGCTGAAATTAGCACAAAATATGTAAAAAGAACAATAAAGTGGTCATAGTGTTATGATTTCAAAGGTTTACCCAGTTGGTAATGAGACCCAGAACGACACAAGACGAAGAGGTGCAAAAGTAACAGTGTTTATTATTTACAGTGCAAGTCTATATACTGTACACATGTACAGGGATCTTCTGGATTTCCTAGAAGATGAAACAAACTGTCAGAAAGGCTTGACCAGAAGGCTCTTTCAAGATGATTGATCTAGTTTTGTTTGTTATTTTACAGAGAAATCCTTAGTTCCTTGAGATGAATCCCAGAGGGCGAAATGAGGCAGGCAAGTGGTTGGAGGGCAAGACACGATGAGCAGACAACTGGTCCCAGGACCAAGATGGAAACGAGGACTGGAAACACAACAAAAAACAAGGTAAGTGTCTCTCAAAGTACTGTACTCAGAAACTGGCTAGAAGCATAAATACCATGAGTAGGCATCAATGCTCCAGCGAAGAGGACTTGACTGCAGCCTTAAGTATAGGTGGAGCTCATCAGGTGGATCACAGTAAAATAGATCATTTTTCTTCCCCATAAATCAGTTATTTAAAATCTAATCTGGAATCATTCCTCCTTGTTAGACTTCAGTTGACCTGTTTAAGTTGGGCCAAATTTGTTATTATCTTTTGATTTATTTTTCATTGAAATTTAATTATTTGTTAGTTTATTTTTGGAACTGTTAAATTGAATTATTTGGTGGATTTTTGAACACCTTTGTCCTTATTTAAGTCTGGACCCTCACAATTCTATTTATGTTATGAACTTGTATTACTAAAATAATAACAGAATATGATAGAAGTTGTCTAACAATCAAGGGCGGAGTGGCCATCGGGAGGTTCGGGAGAAATCCCGATGGGCCGCGTCATGAATGGGCCGATAGACCACGGGGAAAATGATGACGATTGAATAAATCTGCTCAATATTGACTTGTCCCTGACTTTAGGCTGCAGGCTGCAGCCTCTTAAAGGGAGGGAGTGCTGATCACTTTAAGAGACTGCAGCCTGCAGCCTCTTAAAGCGCTGATCCCTTTAAGAGACTGCGCCGCACTGGGCTGGCAGCTTGGGAGCTACCATTTGATAAAAAACACCCCTGAAAGTTCACCGTTGGTTGAGTCCAACCCAGGAGCGAAGCACGTATTTTCCAAAACATCAGCTGATGGAGCAGCGCGGAGTCCAAACTGCTAATTAGCAATAAAAATGGATAGGAAGAGGCCAGGTGGAGCTGAAAAAGTCAGGTTGAAGAAAAGAAAGGCGTTACAGGAGGAAGCTGCCAAATGTGCAAAGCTTACAGACATTTTTTCAAAGAGACAGACAGAAGAAGCAACAGGTAATGATAAAAATTAAAAACTAGCATAATAAATTAAGCTAATGTCACAACGTTGTACTATGTCACTAAACATGCATGAAAGTCAAGTGGGACCTAAACGGACATAGCTTAATTAAAAATAAAAGCAGAAATATATAAATTGACCAATAAATAAATAAACGTCAAAGGACAATTTAAATTAAAAGAGAACTTTATCTCATACCCTGATGCATGCTCAATAATCCAGGTAGAAAAATCTAAAAAAGCTAAGTCTGGTCCTCTGGACATTTTTTGCTTTGTTTTGTTTTGTTTTTTGAATGTCCAGAGGACCAGACTTAGCTTTTTTAGAACTTTATCTCATGTTTTAAAAATTAATTGACCATCATGTTTTTTTCTTCCAGCTTAGTTCCAACAAATTATATATTTTAATTCATAATTTTACATTTTACTGTGCTTAAAATACCGGTAGGCCTATATATATTTTTTTTTTTTTCTTAGATGACTTGTGTTATGTAATTAAATTTTTTTTTTAAATCCACACAAGTCCTTATTTACGTAATGAGGCAGAAATGCATGAGGTGAAGTGAAAGAGACAGAAAAATGTTAAAGCAACACATTTAATAGACAAATAAATATAAACTCATGCATATGCATACATATTGCAACCAATGCCAAACTTGTCTCTGATTTTGTTTGTCTTGACCCTAAAAACTTTTCAGAGATAAGGCTTAAAGGACTCAAGAGCTCAGCACTTCAAGAAATCAGCAAAAATCTGCTTAGATTTGATGAGAGAGCCACAGTGAGTACTTTACACACAGAGCTGTCCAGTCTAGCATCCCAGTGGGATAGGCTCAAAAAGTCCCCTCTGGAAGAGTCCACTGTCAGGATAGGTACTGAGATGGAACAGGGTGGCCAGGAGGGCTCAGTTGAACCAGAGATTGAACTTGAAAGCAGGGCTTGTTCTTCTTGCAGAAACTGTGTTATCTGTGTTTACCTTATATTGACACAGTATAACCTTTTCACAGATGCCTACCCAGTTATAGGGCTGGCATACAAATATTTGTTGACCCTTTCATTGTCTCAGGTTGCATGTGAAAGAAGCTTCTCTACTCTCAAGTTAATCAAGAATAGACTACGAAGCACACTTAGCAGGAGCATTTGGAGGCATAGAAAGAAATTCTTATGTCCATTGACAATGACAAAGTAACAAATATGGTGGCAGAAACTAGTGCACTTCTTAGGCGCTTACTGATGCTGATCACATGTCAAACTCGAGGTCCATGGGCCAAATCTGGTCTCATTGACATTTTATCTGGCCTCAAATTTAATATTTTAAATGTAAAATAGTTTTATGGTTTATCTTTTTGTCACTGTATTTAGTGCAAACTTTTCATGACAGCTGGCTAACGTTCAAGCCAACAAAATTACGTTTTGAGTTTTTCAGTAATCTTTGAGTCTGATATGGAAAGAGCAACAAAGAATTGACTTATCTTTTTCTGTTTTTTAGTCAGAGTCAGAGTCAGAGAGTCTTTATTGTCATTTGCACCGCATGTGGTACATGAGATGAAAACGAGATTATGTACACGAGGTCCCAGTTACATCCAACAACAAATGAAAGAGAAAAACAGTAATAACATCGAGAACTAACTAAGAAAAACATCAACTAGTAATACACTAAGCCTAATATAGTGGGAATAAACAGCAGCACGAACATGAGTTTGTATGAGCAGATGGTCACAGATGAACACAGATGAACACAGCAACAAGAAAACATATCAGCATCAGCATGATGTGATATTTTGCAGTGTTTATTTTAATTTTATTTTTATTTATTCATGAGTCTAACAGCCTCAGGGTAGAAGCTGTTCCTCAGTCTAGTGGTTCTACACTTGATGCTCCTCAACCTCCGTCCTGAGGGGAGTGGGGCAAAGAGTGAGTGTGCTGGATGAGTGAGGTCTTTCATGATACAGGTGGCTCTTTTCCTGCATCTAGAGGTGTAAATGTCTGTG